>JAOPGA020001334.1:0-22105 GCA_026419775.2 Acrasis kona | reverse complement strand
AGTTTAGTATTTGAGATACCTTTGATAAGTTTCATCTTCTTACTCTGTCCAATGTATGCTTCGTAAAATTTGTGCGATTGACTTGTAAACTTTTCAACAAAGTAAAGAATCACATCATGCATGCTGTTTTGTCTATCATCCTTGAGCTTCCTCTTCATACATCTGTGCCACAACTCAACTATGTTTGTTGTAACGCGCAGGTTAGGCATTCCTGCTTTGGCTTTTGCGGATTGACAGATATACTTGAAAAGTGGTTTGAGCTTGTACTTTTCAAAATATTTTGAGAACCGCTGGTCTCCAAGTACCTGATCCCAATAATTCATGACGTCTTTAAGGCATGAAGAAATGTCTTCCTCCTTCATGTCCATCAAGCCAAGATTTGCCTGTGTTCCTTTAATGGTATCCATCACAAATTTGATTTGATCACTGTTGAATTTATACTCTTTTAATTTTAACTCACAGTTCAGACGATAGTGAAGGTTGCACAAAAGAGTGACGACATCGGGATAAAGGGTCCTCCAAGCGTTCATGGTGGCTTCATCACCATCGCTGATAATTACATGGTTCTTGATTTTGATTCCAAGGGATTGTTCAAGGTATGACAGAGCTCTAACGTGTACTTGAGTTTTTTTTGACTATTTATTTAGTTGTTCAATAATATAAACATGTTACTTACTTGATGGAGGTATACAAATCCGACATGAAGTTTCTTGGATTCTACAAAGGGATTATTGAACACCAAAGATGTCACATAGCCCTGCCAAAGGTTGAAAGTTGTGTCAATGTACCACTCATGCGCGTATTTCATTGCTGCTATACTGTCTTTGGTCCAAAGGATGGCAAACTGATCATTTATTGTCCCAGCAGCTTGCACAACATCAGGGAAGAGAGCACTTGTCCTACTAATGTGCATAGACTCATTCTTTGTGTCTTTATAGCTATATTTAACGTTTTGAATCTGTTTAGGGCACAATGCAGAATGCTTTACAGAGCGTAACGAACGGTAGTATGCATCTTCTGTTGGTTCACTTGGATCAACATTTGTCCTTAGATCTTCCATAAATTTCTTTGATGATCGCACACTGTCACTAACCAGATCAAAAAGATTTTTGATAGGTGTATTCCTCCAGTATAGCATCAAGCCACGATGAACATCTCTCTTCTTAAATTTCAAAACATACTCATCCCGACGGAAAGATGTTGTTTTGCTGTGTGTGAACGGTGTGTGTATTACATCCTCACCAAGTGCTTTCCGCTGCCTGCTAGATAAATTCTTCCATGATCTAAACCCATCTTTCCTGTGGTCTTCTGATCCAAGTGATTTGATTGTAAAGAAATAAAACCCTACAAGTCCATATGGAATGTATGATAATGGATTGTTGACTACCAAGTTGTCATCCCAGCAAGTTGTTAAAATAGTCACAGCGTCATCTACTTTGAACTTTAAAACATCTTCATGCAAATACGAGTAAAAAGGTACAGATGGATTTCTCAAAATATATGACATCATCTCATTGTTGTTTGTCTTTGCAAAGGTGTCATTTAATATATTCAGACCACCATAATCTACCGTTATATTTTGTGCATAATGCATACACTCTAACTTTGAAGTAGGTGTTGTCATGATGTCAAACTTTAACGATTTTGGGGTTGGCCGAATGTTGCGCGGTAAAAATTGATAATTGAACAAACAGCAACGGTGACTACTTGGATTCATTGCAGTAGATATTTGTCGGATCCTTACAGATGTCGGTAAATATGAATTTATTCATATGAGTATCGGCCTTTGCTCAGAAAGCAGTGATTGGATCTTCACCATTAATGCATGCTCCAGATCACACTATTACAAATAAAATATTTTTTAGGGATATATAAGTGGCGTTCATAAAGACATTACCCTTACTTTCGTAATAATTGATGGAAACTGTAACCAACTAAAGACATTTGTCATTTGATGCCTTCTAACTTGGAAGTAAACATACTGCAAACAAGAATTTGGAGAGGACAGGTTTGAAGATTACATTTCAAAAATCATGGTTCACAATCCTTCATTGTTCTGATCTCACGCGGCCTTAGAATCAACGACACGCGGCAAAATACCAATTGAACATGACAAAGTCACTGGCCCCATAAAATCCAAGTTTTATAGCGAAGAATTAATCGACAATCTCCGCTTCAAAAATGTTTATTCCGTATACGTGTACGTTTATGCGACGTTCATTGCGAACTCAAGTTTATGTGTTTAAGTATTTCGCAGCAAAGATGTAATCACATGGCTTGCCGCAGATCTCGTCCTCTATAGTGAAGAAGCAGTTAAAGTTGCTACCATCATGCAACAAAGGAAACATGCTTTCAAGCGTCTTGACAAGAAACCTCCTTCTCATTTGATGAAATAAATGATAATTTTGCATAAAAGAACCTGACCAAGTTACATCGGGCGCCCGATCTTGTCATAACAAGATTGGTCAACTAGCTGGGGACATCCGGTCAAGTTACATCGGGCGCCCGATCCCAATTGATGCGATTTAATTAAAAAATAAAGAATACATTGAAAATAACTTATTTTTATTAAATTTCTGTATGTGTTAAAGTCCCTACCATAAGTGACATTAGTGGTAAAATTTTAGCATGACTGGTTAGTCCGATTGTTTGAGTGGGATCCAATGGTTGTAATATACTAGAAAACCTTTGCAACAAAGGTTTACCGGGAGAAAGTTACCGTCGTGTTGTTCTATATATATTTGTTTCATATATTTTCAGTTTGGATATCTAATCCTAGTTTCACYACAAACATTACTGTACTCTAGTGTTGTCACYACACAAAATTTTATAGTAGCACTCTGCAGATCAACATCAAATGTATGCGAAAAAATTGCATCAATTATTATTAGAAATCAAGTATTACCATATTAAACAAAATAAATTTATTTTTAATTAGCATTCATTACTTAGCTCATTTCAAATTTTTGAGATTTACATAGACTATGCACTATTCCTGTGAGGGCAAACAATGTGCAAGTCAAAGTGTGGTATTGTTGTAGGCATTGAAGTCTATTAGGAGGGAGTGGGCGGAATGGTTAGAGAAGTAAATGTGACCTCATGTATAGATTTCTTACTTTTAGAGTTTGTTGGGGGTGATTGGGGTTTTTCTAGAAACAAAGGATCTATATATGGCCTTGAAAGTGGTGCGGAAGTTGGTGACTGGCGTAGTGATATATAGTGGGAAGTAGAGGTGGCTTTGTAAGGTTTAAATGAGAAACAGATCACACAAACCGTTAATTGGCGAGTTAAACTGGTGGTCTGTAACAAGATTAGTTGGGTATTGAATATATCTTGTTTAGGCAAAGATATGTCTCCCAATCTAAATTTATTTGAAGTGTTGTCTTCTGTCTCCTCCTTAATCCCTTCCTCTGAGTTCTTCTTCCTTTTCTGTGGGGAATGTCCTGCATCTTCTATAGCCTTTTTCTTTGCTGTTGGTTTCTTTGGTGTTTGCTTTGAAGAGGCCTTTGTTGCTGCTTTCTTCTGTGATACCATGATCTGTAGGTTGTGTTAAATTCTTTGTAAAAGTTCAAAAACAATAAAAGAATGGGGTTTGTACGACTCACTTACAGAGAACAAAGAAGACAGTCCAGAGGAATTAGAAAAGGAAGTTCCTAAAGACAGAATCACTCCTTCTGGGAATGTTAAATTCACAAAAGAAGAGTCATTATTGTTGGTAAAGTGCTTTGTTGAATTTAAAATTAACTGGGAAGCGCTAATGCAAAGCAGCAAATCAAAAGATTTATTTAACATCAAAACTAAAAAGTATTGTCAGGCGCATATCAATTCCATGAAAACACAAGCACACAATAAGCTTACAACAAGGAGAGGGGACAAAATATGTCATAAAATATTTGAGGCTCAGGATTTAGAAGTTTTAAAATATAATAAGCAATCAAAACTCACCACATTGCTACTTTTACAACAGATGGCTCAAAGGAAGAAATTAATAAAGGAGTTGCAAGATCTTGAAAATGACTCAGATTGATATATTGTGATGAACCACTATAAAACTCTACTCTTACACTTTTATTAATGGGACTTTTTTTAAACTATATTCATATTCTATAATATCTGGAAATTCATCGGCCTCAAGAACTTTAATTACTCAATCAAAAGACACTAATGGAATCCCTTTCTTTTTCAAGACGCAAATATTATAGAACCTACCACTGAACTTGGCAGCTTTAGCACTAATACAAGTTTGTTCTGTGCAAACTGCTAATACAAATGCATTGCTTCCAGCTTGAGGACCAGAAAGTTTATCGCTTGCACCATCTTTGACAATCAAACACTTCTTCGCCAGCTCAATTTTAATTTCATCTTTTTTCTTAAAAGATCCAATCATGAATACCTTTCCGTAGTTAATCTCCTTGATCAATTTGTCACAAACTGCTGCTTTGTACTCTAAATAAATTAGTCTATTATGAAGTGGACAAACAATGGATATACAATTCCCTGATATCAAAGGTGTGTTATAGTATTCGGAATTTTGCTTGAATCATATCGCAGTGGTCAAGATAATACTCCAAATTCAAGTCTGTGAAGGTAGATACTTTAACACATACAGTACCACTTGTACAAGATCTGGCTAGCTGTTAACTAAATGGTTTTGGGAGTCTGTCGCTGCTGCGTTCAAGTATTATAAGTGATTTGCACATCAGCACCGTTTGAGACCATCCATACTTTATATAATGGCTTGAATATCAGTATTTTCTTACAATTCAAAGTTTTTGTTGAAGGTTTATTCTTACTGGGTAAAAAGAATAAAAACACATTAATTTACATATTTACTACAGTTTATTTACAGTTTTTTAATTTTACTGTATGTGTTAAAGTATCTACCGTCTGTGAAGAACAAAGTACAACCTCTACAATCAGGTGATTTAAATACAAATAACAGTCCACCAACATCTGATGTATTGTTATTATCTGTGTGTTCTTTACAAACTGAGTTTTGTATGTTAATGAAAATGTTAGGAATAGAAAACAGGTAGAACTTTTTAACCTCCTCAGGCATTTCACTAATAGCCGCACAAAATGTATGTAATATGACAGGATCATGTAATTCTAGGTGTGTCTCAACAACAGCACAGATTGCTGTTATTGTTGCGTTTACTTGATTTAAATACAATGATTTCAATAGTTTCTTGTAATGTGCAGAGACACACCATTTTCCGGAAATATGCTGTCGAGAACAGCCAATGTGAATAATTTCTTATCATTTCCAATTTCCAACCATGTTTTCAAAAAGTCACCACCAATGTCATTTGAAACTTTTTTTTGGTATAGATCTATTATTTGCGCGCCTGAATTTCCATTTGTTGTTCAGACTGTGTGACGTTTGCTGCAAATTGTTTTACATCCGTCCCATTGTGGTTTATATAATTGTGACCTATAAATGTCAGTAGCCAAGTCAACATAAATAGTCTCATAGGATATGTTTGAATCATTTCCTGCTGCGTTAGAATGGTCATGGTGGTTTGTAACCTCTGTACTCTTGTTCTTATTTTCATCTGTAATTTAGACAAGTCTTATAAAAGTACAATTGGAATTAAATTACTTCCTTCCGTAAAGGGTACCAAGTAGACAACTCTCGCAAAGGCTGTCGGTTGGTTAAAAATTGCACCTTTTGTTACTTTGATATCTCTTAAGTGCCCATGGTACTCTTATAAACTTCTGTGTTACAACAACAAATTTGGTTAAAATAAGTGGCGCCTAAATCTCGGGAAATCTGACGTCTTAATTTGGATTTTTTAAAAAATGAGGTTTGGGGTGTCTACCTTCGCCGACCACAGTAGTGGCGTTTTACTTGTATAAAAAATAACCTCAACCTATTAAGCAAATTGCCATTGCTAGGCTCAATGCTCTCTTCAAAGAATTAATTGAACAAAAAGTAAGTGATATTGAATATTTCTGGTGCTAATGATTAAAGTTAAACCATTTTTTGGCCACATTTATTTACAAGTTCTTTTTTTATGGATCTTAAACATTCGCTTGTCACCTCTCCGTCTCTCATTCTTACGTATTACACGAACAATGTATCCTGTGTGGTGAGCAGCAAAACATTCAGCATGGAGATGTTGACAACAACCTGGACAATAGTAGTGAGCAGACGACTTGTTACCATTTTTACTGCATCTTGCGCAGGCACCCTTGTCATCAACGTCAACTTTCACAATCATGTGTGGGTCCTTGGATTCATCATCTTCTGAACGTCCAATCAATTGAACAATTAAACGTGACAAGAAATCTCGCTGTTGATATCTCTTGTTGCCGGTCAGTTCTTGCTTCACCTTATAAGCATTCACCGCCAACATTTTCAGAAGAGCATACACCAGTGTCAACGTCCACTTCACGTTTCGATGGCGGTTCATGTACTTATTTAAGGCGGCATAAGCCTTATCAACCCCATTCATATATTTGTTGTAAAGCTCAATAATCTCACAACGAAGACGTTCGCGTTCAGACTCAACAATATCAGTTGACCCTACATTTGCAAGAAAGTTACACTTTTTAGAATCCTAGAAAGTAAGCGCACAAATATCTCCATCTTCTGACTCAATGTACATTAGCTCACCTTGCTTCTTTAGGCAGCGGAATGTGTAGTCGGTGAACAAGAATGATGGTCTATTACATTGACAGCTTAGAATGAACTTGTACCTTTCATCTTGCAGCTTTTGTGCTAATGGCAAGCTTCCAAAAAATTGATCAGCCATAACTATGTATTCACGAGTGGTGGGATCAGGAAGATCCTTTACAAGGTTATAGACATATTCTACTGTTGTGTTGCCGCGATTCTTTTCATTTTTTTTACCACAATATACCCAAAAGGAATAGATGTAACCCTTCTCATCTACAATACAAAAGAGCTTGATGCCAGTGGCATGTGGCTTTCCTCGAACATGCTGTCTTGCTACCCAGCGTCCTTTAAATAAAATTAATGTTTCATTTACTACAACATGTTGAAATGGTATCCAAAAATTCTTATTGGACGAGTTGACTTTCTCAATGACAAAATCAATATCAAACTGGAAGCAACGTTTGCATGTTTTGAACCATGTACAAGAGCAACTGGAACGGATCAACTTATTTCCAGTTAAACCATTATTATATTTATAAAGGGTCCAATAATCATCAATGCGAGGATTTGGAGCATACCCCATTCAAAAATAATTCCAATAAACCTCAACATTGATCTTCAATTAACACGAAATGGTTTACGTTGGAGTTTGATATTTTTGCTAACTGCATACTCATTTGTCTTCTGCACAAAGTGATCAAGAAGTTCATTTGTTAAAAATTGTCGAAACGTTTTTTTAGGACTGCTATCTACAATAATTTTAGGGCCGCCAGCAGCATCATTGGTAGGTGGCTTCACAAATCCAGGAGAGGTGACAAATCCTTCAGGAACATCATTTAAGAAATCAAATTTGTGCTTCTTTTTAGGCGGCTCACAATCATCATTCTGTGATGTGTTTGGTGGCGCTGTAGTTGCGCTTGTTGATGTCTGATTCTAAAGTTGTTAGTTGTCCATTATGAAAAGGTTTGATATATTTGTAATACTAGTAAGACCACAAGATATGTAAGGACCTGTACCATGCTAACTATAAGACTAGTCTTATAGTACTTGCAAGGATGCCGAAACAACAAAATAAAATTCTGTATGATGGCCTGTAAGTGATCACAGTTATCCGCACCTCTTACTAATAATTCAAATACAACAGTTATGATTTTTTAAGGTACACTATTAACAAGTAGGCCATAAATCCAACAAACAATAGTAATATTGTAAGTGCTTATAGTCTCTGTCCTGCGTCAAGATAATAATCTGACGGTGGTAGATTAAGGTAATCAAAGTAATAGAAAGTATATGAGCGAATCAGTTATACAATTGTTCCTTGTTTGTACTTGTACTAATTTATCATTAAATGTGTACTTACACTCTGATGCGCTCTCATGTGCTGCTTCAGGCCATTTTTTGTGTAGACTTTCAGGCATACAGGACATAGCATGTCCTTATTTCCTTTTGGTGCCATCTTTGGCGACGGACGTGGTGGCGTCTTCTTCTTTGTCATTTTATCGGCTGATTGAAAGCGGAAGAATTAATTTAAATTTACTTTATTACAATCCCTTTTTATTACTCCGTTCCAAATGTAATTTTCCAGGTACAATTTTGATATCCAAGCTTGCACAGTGAGTGGCCTGTTAAGAGATATGGAGCAAACCTTTTATTATGGTTTGGTTTTTTGGTTCTCTGACTTTTACTACACAATGCGCAGGACCACACCATTTGGTTGATTATATACAGTCTTGTTACAAAAACCAATTATATATATAAGGATGTGAAGAGTGCACTCCAGTGCACACTTAAAGATAAGTAACATATCTAGATTACATATAATGTTGTCACATTGATCTAATCAAGCACATAAAAAAATATAACCACTTTACAATTTTAACACAAGCATGACAATACCTGCAACAAGTAGAAACAAGGAAAAGAGGATCAAAATTTTAAAGTTGAAGATCTGAATAGTAGAACATGACATCAAAACACTATTATTAACTAAAAAAAGGCACAGAGACTTACACTTCATGAGAATAGCCTTATCAAAATATAAAGCAGGCGATTACGGTAGATCTTTACACTACAAAGCAAAATATACAAATATAGGGAAGGGTCGCGGTATAATTAAAAAGAAGAAAAAGCACATTTTTAAACAGCAAGATGTGTATAAGTTTTATACCGAATGCACTAGTAGAGATTATTTTCGGTTGTTCACACAGCTAACAAGGGAAGAGTTTCAAATAATATTGGAGGGTGTTGAATCAAGAGTGGCTCTTAGAAAAAATATACAGGAATGTCATTCGAGAACAGAGTACTTTTAACAATGAGATTTATTGTGTGTTACGAAATGTACAAATCACTTTCTGAGAGATTCCAAGTGGGCGAAGGTTATATATCAATAGTAATCGAGGAGACCATGCCTATCCTTGTGGAATATTTTGTAACCTATATCAAGCATATATATTCATCAGAAAAAACATCATTTTTGTGCACCCTCATCAAATACATAATTGATGTCACACCGAACTATGTTGATAAACCTGTATCTAGTCAACATTTGTATTATCATCATGACAAATTGGGACATTTTGTATCTTGCCATGTTTTTATGGATTTTGATAATATGATCAGTGCAATGTCTGTCAATTACCTGGGCCACAATGTTGATAGTACATGTGCTAGGAACAACTAATCATTTGAGGAAATAGTAAGAAATAACTTTGCCTTTAGTGATCCTAGATATCAAAATGTAGATTACATAGTTGCTGGATTAGAAACACATGAGAGAAAAACCAAAGAGAGGAAATTCTTTTATAAAGTGAGCTACACAGAGCAGAAGAGCATTGAGCATGTCAATAGGTTCATGAAGCATTGCAAATCCATTTCCGGTGAATTTAGACACTGCCACTCCCTTCTTGCTGGTTGTATGCTTGTGTGTGGAGGCTTGTATAATATGAAGAGGAAGCTTGGGCACTTTGTTAGTTTAGACAAAAGAGTTCAAGAGATGACAGAGAAAGAGCTGTCACTTCTTGGATAATAGGACTGTAGTGTATTTTGATGACCGTTTAAGATGTTGCTTTATAAAATCATAATTCGTACCAAACTTTTCGACTTTTCTAAAATTTATTAATTATTGTCAAATCGACAATTGACAAAATAGCAAATGACTCTCTTGTAATGGACAATCACAATAATGAACCCTCGTAACCATCACCAACTTTTATAGATTGAAAGCTACTTGGGCGTGTACTGGACTCAATGAAATCATCATTTTTGCAATAACATTGTTAGAAAGCCTATTCCGATGCACCCTTTGTGCATATTTTTGAAACAGATGCATTACACAATTGACTGATTTCAATTGAAGGACATTTCTAGGAGTTATACCAAGAAGTTTTACTGTATTAAATGCACTTTCATTTTCCGACATAACCAAAGTGAGTTCTGGCCGCAAAGGTGAGTTTTGTGGCATTTTCTTCATAGCAGCAACTATTTTCAGAGCAAGAGCAATACTGTAACTGTTCGGCATGTGGAACATTACTGATCGGTCGCATCATTGATCACGACATAACAAAATCTCGGTCATGGATGGACTTAAAAGACATACAGATGCATTGAGAAATGATCGCAGCCTACATCCCTTTGCCTTCTATACTTGTGCAATTTTAGCATCCTTAGAGATGCAGTCAGCACCAGTAACGAAAGAGATCAACGAATTGTTATTTTAAATGTATTGTCGTTTGCAATAAAGCATGACCCTCAATTTTCAAACAATGTCCAAATACAGCAAAATTGATTTAAATTTGCACAATAAAATAAATTACTGCCCAATTGATGTTCAATTTTTTACTCTTACAATAAATGCCCTTCAAGACAAACTCTCGCGGTAGAGTGTACGCTAATGGCGAAGCTTTACCAAAAGAGATGCAACGTGAAATAATTCTAAGTCGACTTGAGCTAATGAGGCCATGTAAAATTGCCAAAAAGTTAAGAGTACACAGAAAAACAGTCAAACGTTATTTGGACAGATACTTTAATAATGAAGAAGCACCCAAACGAGGACGTCCAGCTCAGCGTACAATTAAAACAAACCCTCACCTGATAAACTTCATTGAAGTGATTACACTAGAAAACCCGTTACGTTCAATATCTGAGATTATTAACATTCTGTATCAAGAAACAGGTGTTATGCTTGAAACGTGGGATGTTAGTAGAATTCGCAACAAGCACTTGAATTTCAGACGTAAGCGTGTATCCCATATAGCACGTAAAAGAACTACAGAAGAAGTCCAGTGGAAGAGATTATGTTGGAGAAATCGTGTTTGGAGATTCAATCCCCAGATGTTCATCTACATAGATGAGTCTCACTTTGACTTCCGTGCTTTTAATCGTAGATACGGCTACTTCAAAAGAGGAGTTCGTGCACAATGGGCTGCAGGCAATGTTACAAGGAATTCATTCTCATTAATTATGGCCCAGTCAAGTTCAGGAATAGTTCATCACTATTTGAGACGAACTGATGTCAATAATAGAGGCATTAATCGACATGACTTCATTGCTTTTATTGATGAATTGAGAGCTAATATACAAGGTCAATTTATTCTTGTTCTTGATAATGCAAAAATTCATCGTGCAAGAGATGTAATGAATTATTTAATTGATAATGACATTCCATTTTTATTTCTCCCACCATATAGCCCAGATTATAACCCAATTGAGCTCTCATTTGGATTCATTAAGAATTACATTCAATACAATGAATTTATTGATGTAGAGGACATTCAAGTGATGAAAAGAGGGATACAAAGAGGAATCAATGCTTTGTCTAGAGAAAGAGAAACTATTGAGAATTTTACAAGACACTGTATGCATAATTGGATGTCAGATGCATTTTGAATTATAAAAAAATTGCAAACATGATTTATTCGCTGTCATGTTCTTCTTCTTGTTGTTGTGGCGTTTGTGGTGGTGTTTGTTGTTGTGGTGGTGGTGCTTGTTGTTGTGGTGGTGGTGCTTGTTGTTGTGGTGGTGTAGTAAGTGGAGATGTCATCCTTCTTCTTTGTGCTGGAGGGGAGTAGACAAGACTGTGTAATCTGTCATTGAAAGATCGCTCTCGTCTTCTTCTTCTATCCTCGGCTGTCTCTATTAAAGGACGCCATTGCTCATAGCAATCCCTTGCAGCCCCAGCTAGTGCAGTAAAGTTCAAAGCTCTCTTCTTCACCTCATTGACCTGCTTCTCCAACGGCTTCAGCTCCTCTTCAGCAACCTCTGCTTCCTCTGTAAACAATTGAACCAACTTATTCAACGAGTCAAAGCGTCCAGTTGCCTCTACCTCTGCACGAGCTGCAGCTAGCATGTCAAGAGCTTGGTCCTGAGTGAGTTGGCCACACTCAATAAGCTGCTCATCAACATCGTCAGCACCATCTTCGAATTGTTCCAGCAAGTGCTGGTGGTGCTGTGTCTGTTGAAGTTGTGGTTGGGTGTGTGGTTGTTGGAGTTGTGGTTGGAGTTGTGGTTGGAGTTGTGGTTGTTGGAGTTGGGCGTGTGGTTGGAGTTGGGCATGTGGTTGGAGTTGGGCATGTGGTTGGAGTTGTTGTTGGAGTTGTTGTTGGAGTTGTGGTTGGGCGTGTGGTTGGAGTTGTGGTCCTTGGAAATTATGATCTTGTAACAGTGCTGCATATGTTTCATTTAATAAATGTTGCCTTGTCATTTGGAAGGTTGGTCCGTCAGTAATGGCTTGCAGTGCACGGTGCTGCTCCATTTGTAATGGTGTCATTGTTGATGGTTGGAGGGGCAGTGTTGGAAGTTGTGTTGGGGTTTGTGCTGGTGCTGGTGCTAGAGCTTGTGTTGATTGGGGTGGTGTTGCTTGGTCTCGTCGTCGCATCATCTGGTCACCAAATGTCTGCCATGCTCCCGAGTTAAAAAAATTCATCATCATCCCAACTATCTGATTTTCTTTGTCCCTTGATGTGGACTTCGGAATGTTAGGTGTATTGTAGGTGTCTCTACACCAGTCCTTGAATGCATCGTACATTCTGGCCAAGTTGACGTCCACGTCTGTCATGAAATACCTGCCAGTAGCATTCTGGCGTAGTAGCTTTGAAAATCTTGCGACGAGATCCACGCGGCTCTTTGATTGGTTTGAAGACATTGCACTGTAATTGTGGTTCAATTTTTTTTGGAGGCAAAATTTTTTCTTTCCATTTTAGATTTTAATTGCAAATTGACTCGAAAAATGGGTCATGCTTTATTGCAAACAACAATAGTTGGCTATCTTCGTCTTCTTCTTCTTCAACTTGACTCTCTTGTGGTAAGGGAATTGCACCAGATTCTCCAACTTTTCTCCTTTTTGTTGATTGAATGGGAATAATTGGAATAAAATCTTTTGGTAATGTTTCGTTTTCAATTTCTTTAAGTTGATCCATTGTGTAGATGTTGGCAAGTTTCCTCTTTGTCCCAGAAATAGTAATGACTCCATTAGTATAAGAGGTGTCATCTTGAGATTGTTTCTTCTGCAATTCTTCTTTGAACTTCTTAATCCTATTTTTCAAAGTTGTAGCATGCGTGGGACATTCACCGTTCATGATGTTTCCAAATGTGATGCAACACTCGCAGCAATATTCACAGGACTTTGTTCTTGATCCCGAAGAGCAACTTCCTTTGCAAGATGTATTTCCGGATGAAACGCTCTGTTGGATTTTTTTTGGTACAAGAGGAACTCCTTCTAACAAAACTGGGGCATTTTCATTTTCTGCCTTTACTTTGAAAAAAGTTATTTTTTTGTTATTATCCATTGTGTACTCAAGGTAATGATCAACTTTCATCTTGATGCAAAAATCAATGATCCACTCCAATGCCTCTTGCGCCTCTTTACGAGATAAGAAATCTTCTGGAATGGAGACAGAGGGAAATATGTAACCTTCATTTTCCTTCTCTATAATTGTTTTGCTGTCATACCGTATTCTTTGGTAACTACCTGTTCTTCTTTTTGATACGTAGTCTTGGTGAGCTGCATATCTACTATCAGCAATGTCCTTCCAACGATTTGTATTATGCTCGCAATAATTCTTTGATGATGCATTCATCTGTTCACCTCGCTCAGTCGATGTTTCTTTTCCGCTGAAATCAAATAATTGCCAAGTTGCCTCAAATACGGTATCAAAAAGGTAATGGCTAATGGCATCTTTGCCATATCTTAACAACAATGCATGAAAATATAACATTGTAGGTACTAGGAACAATACGCGCAAGTTGTCTGTCAGGGTGCTTGATGAAAGGTAATAAATGGATACCAAAACCCGAAATGGTTCCAAGATCCATTTTGCATTATCTACTTCTTGTTTTATACATGGGATCATTGTTTCTCCTGCATGAATAATAGATCTCCTCCAGTCCCGATGCGATAATGTTCCTTGAAGTACAAAATTTAACTTCTCTTGGTGTAGTTGGTCAAATTTCTCTTTGTCAAATCCTTTCTCTTTCGTTAGTGCTGCAACATGTCTTTTAGAGAGGCCGGCACAATTATGACTGTTACATGCATACTCTTTGCACATATGCATATTTAAATCTTCTAATACAAGCTCTTGTCTCCATATTGAATTGGTTAAAAGTAATACTTGCTTTTCATGTTTACAAAAACCATGTTGTGCATGACGATGTGGTATACAGCTACAAGCAGTACTTTTTACACCACATTGGTTCCATTCAGCACATCCCATAGTAATATTAATGCGATAACCGTCAAGTTTGGCATTGACAGTATTATTCGCTACAACAATAACAGGAGTTTCTTTATTAGTGTCATTAGTATCACTATTTAATGATGATTGACATTGTATTATTTTATTCAAATTTGTTGCAGTAAATCTAGATATATAAATTGCAGATTTGATATCAGTAGTTCGTATTGCAACATCCTCAGTAACTGGATTATCTGGTTTGTAGTTTTTGAACAAACCACACTCATGTAAAAGATACTTGTTATGTTGATGTGCTTTTACATGTTGTAACAAGTATTGATAATCTTTTTTCTCAGATGTTGCACAGGCTTTGTAATTTACAATACTATTATCAAAAGCATCAATCACTCTAGTATGGAATCTAAAATGACCAGTAGCTGCATTACCAATTTCACCTCTTGCTGTTTTTTTGTCAAATGCTTTAATGGCTGTGGTGTAATGTTTTCCCTAATGAATTTGTTGCAATTATTTACATTAAATACAAGGGTCTATCAAAGTTACGAAAGGCAATAAAAGAAACTCACTTTCGATTTAATCTGCCATGCTGACGGGAACCAAATTTCTGCTATTCCATTGAAGATAAGCTTAGGAAGGTTTTGAGTGTCCTCAAATGTGAAAGGTACATCTTAAAATATGTAAATACAACACAAGAATTATAAACTTACCGGCATCTATTTTCGAAGGTTTGGTAGGAGATGGTGGAGTGGGTGTTTCTGCTTTTTGTGGTTGATTACAATTTGACCATATCGGCTTGTAAAGTCTGCCATCATCAGGGTCCTCTTCAAGAATTTTGATCATCATAGGCATGTGATCAATTAAACGTTTTGTCGGCAGAGAAAGATTCAACACATAAGGATATTTTACAGCAAATTCATATAAGTGAATTTTTCTGTAAAACGTACGACTAGAGCAGCCTGCAATCGTATGTTGGAGCTCATTGAGTTTGAGAGCTCCTAAATCACTTTCACCCAAATCCAACGCCTTTTTAGCTTGAGGGCTAACAAATTTAATGTCGTTCTTCTCAATGTAGTCTTGATAGCATTTTCTCCATGAATGGAAGAACGAAATTGTAGCCTTGAGCTTGCTGCTGGCTATAGGATTTGGGTCTGACAAATCTTTGGATGAACCAATGTTTTTGATAGCATTGTAGTATGCACCAATCATTATGTCAGATTGAAGATTGCATTTGCTGGCGACTTGGTGTTGGGCACATATAGTGATGTATCCATAGGCTAAAATATCATAACTGCTGTCGTTTGACTCTATTGTGCTTATTTTTGATAGTAAATCTTTGGCATTATAAGCATCAGCAGTAGATTTTTGAACTGGCGCGGTAATTTGAGTCTGCAGTATTTTTATAGCCTCCTGTCTTTCGTCGATGTGGTTGTCTCCTTCTCCAGAGTTGCTGTCTTTCTCTGCCTCGTCCTCTTTCTTGGCTCCATCCTCATCGTTGTTGTTCTCCTCCTCCTCTTCTGTAATCTTTGTAGATTTTTTCTTTGAAGATTTCTTTTCAAGATTTCGAATGTAATCTACAAAAGAGAAAACTCCGTTTCCAATTTTCTCATCGCAGTCACCAAGTTTTCGAAGCTCACTTATCGCAGTTGTATCTTCATCATCAATTGCACAGTATGCTCCCTGAAGCATAACTTTGCTTATCCTGTCGAGATCTTTTTTACTTGTGCGGTTTACAAGATATGATACAACAACCTCTGTTGAGCTGGGCCCGCATTCTTCTGTTACTTTTGTAAGTACGGCAGTGATTGTTTTGGAAAGCATAGAAATTCTATCTTTCTTTGATTGGATAGATGTCTTGTTAACGGTTGCCATTGTATATTATTGTGATTAGTGTTTGTGTGCTAGTGTGCTAGGTTGTTTGTAAAATTACGCGCTTCAATAACAAAGTGCAGCCTTCAGCCATACAAACAACCCACTCGAAGAGATAAAAATCAAACAACACTTTTAAGAGAAATGTGGATGATGTCAATTGTTAAACTTTAGATTTTAAGTCCATCGGTGACAACACGACAGACATAATTTTTTATTACCAACTGAACTTAACCGGACGATCAACCTTACCAGTTTCAGTACACTGTTTCAAGAGAAGCGACTATTTTATACGATGAAATACATAGTTTCTCTTTGATAAATGTTAACTTTAAATAGATGTAGACATTCTAGAGGGACGATTAATCATGATAGCGACATAATGACCACTTTATTTCTTTTTTGATACATACTAGACATCAGTTGAATTCTAGCGTTATTGAACAAAATTAAGTCATAGCAACTTGATACCTTTCATACCAAGGAAGCGCAATGTACGAGCTTCTATAGTATTGTAGCATATAATTAGAATATAAGCAAGCTGGTTTGCAGAAGAGGTGTTACTTGGTGTTCAATGCAAACGTCTCTAGATTTTACAAGAACAAATAGGTTTCAATTATTTGATTGAACGTTAGTGGCACCGGTGCCTATCAAGTTTTAATTACATGTTATACAATTAACCCTCTGATGACCGTAACAAAATTGCTTTGTCGAATTGAATAATTGTATAAATAAATTTCAATTTAAGACTTGATTCCAAATTGGGACAATGCATCCGGATGCTTGAGCACATATAGAATAGAACACGTCATGAAAGTAATTTATTGACTACACGCTCTAAACCTTCAATGCTTGTGATTTCTACAAGTACATTCTGCATATGTAGTTTTAAGTTAATAAAAAAGTCACTTTCATCTACATTTTAAAATAATTCTTCAATGTTTTGAACTCCTAAGAGAATAAATGAAATGTTCTTTGTAGTGTCCTTGTATTTAAGCACCTCAGTTATCTCAAAGCGAAAAAAGTCATCAGATTCTTTACATCTATCCAAGCACCCATGATAAAGTAAAAGTACAATAGATGGCGTGTCTTTGATGGTTTTTGCTATAACAGCCTTCATATCATCTCCACTCTTAAGACATTTAAAATCTACCCATGTTGTGCATGGCTCAATTGATTCAATTTGTTGGTATACTATGTCACCTCGAGGATAGTATGGATTAATCAACGACAAAGAGAAAAATATAATACGAGTCAGCAGGAAAAAAGGAGACAATCCAATGTTTTTATCTCACCATATTTTATCATTGCTTATGATGACATGGATATCCGACCTGGCTACGAAATATGGAGAGACTGTGTTGTTGGTAGTGAAGAGTTGATTACTTTTGAAGAGTTTGAAACTCTCAGTGCAGTTGATCTTGATAGAAGAATGGGGAGCAAGATGTGTATTTTCAAAGCAATCAGTACTTGTGGCCAAGTAACTATACCTGTTGCATTATGGGTTCATCATGATTCTAAAAGGAACAACAGTGAAGATAACGCCTGGATTATTCAAAAGCTGAAACTTATAGCTACTGCATTAGAGCATGATACGTTTCAAGTCATAAGTAGCAGTTCTGACGGAGATTTAGTTCATAATGAAAATTTTGTTGGACATATGAAAAAATGGAACGAATTAAGAATTAATAAAAATGGTTGGTTTCATATCTTTGATACAGAGCATCTCGCAAAATCAATTAGAAATGCCTTGTTAAAAAGAACTTTTTTTGATGTTATTACTAATTGTGATGGAGAAGACGTCATTGTCAAGTTTGAAATGGCTGACCTTGTGAAAATGTTCAGCTCTAATGAGTTCAATTTATCTGATTATTTGACAACCAATGATTTATCTCCTAGTGACATCATGCAATTTCAGCCCTTGAAGAATATTGTTAATAATAAGGTTACAAGCGCAATTGAGTCTGCAACTTCTCTACTTCCAAAAGCATTATCTTTGTTTTTGAAAAACATTAGAAATATATACGAAATTCCAAGAACAAGTAATGACGAGATGTCATTGGATGACAAGGTCAAAGAGTTGCAAAACACTATGAATTATTTTCAAAATATTCAAAATGTAGAACCTGGTGGTGTTAATAAAAGAAGTTACAAGTTTGATAAAAGAACTTTATTCATGATCATCAGCTTCTGTTTGGCTATTAAAGCTTTAATGGAGTTCTTAAAGAAAGATCCTGACCCAAGGGATGCACAGTTTGTTAAGCTATCAGCTTTATCAACATTAGCTGTTGAGCACACTTTCTGTATATCACGATCAAAAGTGCCTTATCCAACAGTAAGAGAATTCATAAATACATTCGCTTATGCATGGTGGATACTGCAAAATATTTACACTGATCCAAAAGAGAAAGAAGTAAACTTACCACCACCAGCTCCAACTACATGTTACAACATACTCAATATTCTCTTTCCACGCCCTCTCTTTCCACGCCCTGATCTTCCAACTCTCTACAAGGCACCAAAGAGAACAGCAGAGAAACCCAAGCTCTCTGCAGCTAGTCTTGAAAAACTCAGCGAAAGAACAGCTGGCAGACATGATCCCACTCCAAGGAATGTCCATGCTCATAGATCAAGTGTCCTTTATCAGTGTCCTTATGAATCTTGTGGCTATAAAGCATACAAGTTACTTGGGGCTCTTGTATCTCATTTAACAAGTAAACATGAGGCCAAGGTTAAAGAAAGCGGTAAATCTGCAAAAGAACTTGGTAACGAGGTTCAGAGATGTTCTATATTGAAGCATATTGAAGCTCAAGTAACATATTGTTCTCAGTCAGCAGATTTAGTTAGGAAACAAAAACTTGATGTTATATACCTTGCAGCAAAAAGTATTGTTAAAACAGTTGTACATGAAAAAGATCTTCTTATAAATGAAAAGCCCATTGACAAGGAGGTGTTCTCTGCTAGTTTAAACGAGTCAGTAGTGGTTAGAGATACAATAAACACGGATTATATCTCATTTGATCAGTCTTGCATTCATAATGGTGTAAAGTATCACATTGTCATAGTTGACATTGAAACAACAGGATTTGCCAAAAATGCAGGCATAGTGCAAATAGCAGTGAAATCTTTGAATGATCCAAATATTAGAACACTTCTTATAAATCCAGCACCTTATGTTGCTCCAGTTATTATAAATGGAACAAACGCTGCAATGTGGAGTTTAAAAGCAATAACCGATGCTCACCAGATTACACCATCTATGGTAGAGGGATGTCAAGATATGGAGGCTGCTATAGAAAGCTTGTGTTACTACCTGACTGCTGATGAAACAGCTGTACCAATAATTATAGGTCACAATTGCAAATTTGACAAAACAAGGCTGGACCATTGGGCAAAAAAACTCGACATAGAGAATTGGAGCACTGAATGGCTGTGGTTAGACTCCATCAACATGATAGATGCAGTTACCGTCAATGGCAAGAAATTGCGAAAGCTGAAAGACTTATTTACATCATGCTTTGGGGAGGATGTATACAACCAACCATCTCATCACAGAGCTGAATGGGATGTCCAAATGACGTTTGATCTATTACAGCAACAGCATAATGATGTCAAGAAAATAGTTTATGATCATTTAAAAGAATTGGGAAACCAACTAGAAGAAGATGATGACAAGTTACTGGAAGATGAGATTGCTGCTGAAAACAATGATCACAATCCCAGTGCTGATGAAGAGGAGCTTGATTGTATTGCTAATGACAACGGTGATGACATTTATGACGGTGAGGATGAATGCGAAGTGATTAATACTCCATCCCCAGCACCATCTGCAAAGCGAAGTAGATCTGAAACAAGCACAGACTCCAAAAACAAGAGACCAAAGCTAGATGATCCTGGACACTGCTTATGCAGCAGCAAATGCAAGACCAGCAGATGCGTCTGCAAAGCAGCCAATAGGTTTTGTTCTACTAACTGCCATAAAAACCAAAAGAAAGTCCTGTGCAAAAACAACTGTACTGCACCGGTTGAACGTGTTAGATCTTATCCTAATCACATTGATCTTACAAAACCAGGTTTCAGACTGAATGCGTCAACAATGCTTTCCGCTCTTAATAAGATATTTGAAAAAGGAAACTTTAAAATGAGGGAGTACCGTTTAGATTATGGTGTCTATGACGAAGAAGAAATTTATGAAGACAAGGTGAACCTGTTGAATGACAATGATTATTGTTACTATGCGTTTTTATATAATGAGCATTATACATCGCTTACGTGCATCAAGGAAAATGACTCTATTTATTGCTTTTATTTTGACTCAATTGCGGTAAACTACCAACTTGAGACAGCACTACTAGAGATTTTAAAGAGACATGCACAGTTTAAACTTCAGCGCCTTTTCAACAGAGGATTCCAAGTTGATAGCTGGAGCTGCGGATACTGGGTAATTGTAGTAAGAAAAGCTGTCTTTAAATATTTTAATGACAAAAGCACATATAAACCGATAAAGCACTTTATACTTGATATGAGTCAAGAGCTAGCAGTTCTGTTTTACGGCGATATGGAAATTTATTTAAATGCAATTTACCTTTCAGATATTGAGCCTCATGCCTTTGATACAGTACATTATGAGAGTAATTACATTTCATATGAAAATTCAAATCTTTGAACAGGTCCATACAATAATGAGGGAAAGAAAAACAGATTTACAAGTGAAGGCAGTCCACCATATAGGACAGTGGCGGAAGTATCAAAAGCGTGTCTTTGAAACGAGTGACTCAAAAAACGAGCACGCCCAGAAATGGTTAAAAGTGAACACTGACTCAGGGCTTTTCAACACATTAACCAAATACATTCATGAATCTATGCCAGATTTGTTTAGTACGTATGAAAAAGCCTCCAAAGTGAAAGAATCATTGTTCCCTCCATTTAATTCTGTAGCTATTAACTATGGCACGAGTAAGAGACACCAGGATGATGATGACTTTAAATACGGCCACGCGTTTATTGTTCTGTTTGGTGATTACAGAAGAGGAGAGTTGATAATAGAGAACATCATCACAGGTGCAGATGCTCAACCTGGTGATATTGTCCACTTTGATGCGGCTAACATCTGGCATTACAATCAAGAAGTAGAAGGTGAGAGGTTTTCCCTAGTATTTTTTACAGATAGAAATTCTTTCTTCCCCTGTCTAAAACTATTGTCTAATGATAGAGTAAACCCTTTGAAAGAGTCGCACAACCAATCTGAAACGAGCAAATAAAATATCCTATTTCAATCCCTGGGTTTTACGTCCAAACTGGTGAGCTTTATCATTTGCATCAGACGTTTTATTACAAAATCTATATTTATTAATTACATTTTCGTATTTTTTATCCGATCGGATGATATTGACATTTCTCCTTAGTTTCACCGCATCATCCTATGTTACACCCCCGTGCATGTAATATGTATACATTATATTTATTACATTTAATATTATAATTGTACTTCAATTTATATTACACTTTTGTAATTTAGTTGTATATGATTGCAATAAATTGCAACGCGCTGAAACGCTGCATTTTGTCTAATACAGTCTTGTTAGTAGAAGGGTAAGTAATTTTTGTTTTATTTAGCAGTTAAACTCCCCTTATAAACAAATTAAATGAATTAAAAAGAAAATGGCTTAATTTGTAATTATATTTATTTTGAAATCTATTTATATATTACATATGTGTAATTTTTGTTTATATCAACAGTTGAACTCCCTTTATAAACAAATACCTGTTTTAGTAATAAAATCTATTTATATATTATACATGTGTAATTTTATTGTTTATTCATATTCTTATTAACAGTTTCACCCTTTAATTATTGTTCTGAGTCATGGTCTGAACCATATCCTTAACCTGCCTAGCAAATTTACCAGCATGGTACCCTTTAGAAAATACC
>JAOPGA020001331.1:0-47358 GCA_026419775.2 Acrasis kona | reverse complement strand
AAAGCACAATCGCACTATTGCTTGWRCTWTTGCTGTACTATTGCACCAATGCTTCCGTGAGTGAGACGTACGTTAAGGTAGCCGAGGCGTATGGAAAACATGCTAGAGAATATTTTACCGTTTTCTCTGACTCCATTGCCAGTTCACTCTCTGATTCTCTTTCCATTTCTGACGCTTTAACAAGAGCCTTGATAAGAAGAAAGATTTCTAAGGTCGTGCAAAGCAAACCACAACAATCACGCCCACAACCTCAACCACGCCCACAACCAAAACAAAGGTCAGCCCCTGCTCGTTCTGCCCCAGTGAAACAACCACGCCAATCAAGAAGTAGACGTTCAGCCCCTGCTAGACAACCACGTCCATCAGCCCCACGTCGTAATAGCAAGCCTTCAAGAAGTTCAAGAGGACGCTCACCGAGACAACCACGTCAATCAACCCCACGTCGTAGTAGCAAACCTTCAAGACGCTCAAGGGGCAACAGAACCATATATCCACGTCGTAGTAACAACAAACCTGCAAAACGATCAAGGGGCAGTAAAAGAAGTAAGCCTTCAAGAAGTTCAAGAGGACGCTCACCAAGACAACCACGTCAATCAAGAAGTAGACGTCAATCAACCCCACGTCGTAGTAGCAAACCTTCAAGACGCTCAAGGGGCAACAGAAGAAGTAAGCCTTCAAGAGGTAATAAAAGAAGTAACAAGAGAAGTAAGCCCTCAAGAAAAGAAAGAAGAGCAAACAAGCGTGTTAAGAAACATTCTGAAAAGAAGAGCGGTGATCACTGTGGAAGAGGATGCAGAATAAGAAGAAGGTTCAAAAAAGCCTTCGGCAAAGTCGGAAATGCGTTCAAGAAGGTTGGACGTAAAATTAAAGAAGGCTTTAAGAAGGCAGGAAGAGCCTTCAAAAAGGTTGGTCTTAAGATTAGAGACGGCTTCAAGAAGGTTGGTAAAGGATTGAAGATTGCAGCACAGAGAATCAAAAAGGGATTGGTAACTGCTGGAAAGAAGATTGGTAAATTCGTCGCTAAAGTGTACAAGAAGGTGAACCATTGGTTGAACACATCAAAGGTTGGAAAGATTTTGAAGAAGGTGATTAACGTGTTCCCACTTGGAAAATTGATGACTACCGCTAAAGATGTTATAGAGGCTGGTGTCAACAAAAACTGGAAACAACTAGGAGTATCTCTAGCAAGAGGAATTGCTGGTGACCAAGTCGGTGACATTGTACAAAATGGAGTTGACAAGAAATGGGTCGATATGGGTCTTGGTATCGGTAATCTTGTTGCTAGTGTTATTCCCGGTGGAGGAGCGGTTGGAATGGTCGCTAAAGGTGCACAATACGCTACTAACATTGCCAGAGGCGGTTACAACCTAGCACAATCAATCAAGAACAAGGACGTTGCTGGAGGTTTTTCAGCAGTTGGTTCGATGGGATTTAGTGGAAAATTTGGAACTGCAGTTAATGGAATTGCAAAGGTAGGAGAAGGTGTCACCAACACTGTGGAGGCCGTTAAAAACAAGGACGTCGGAGGTGCACTCGAAAGCATTGCTGATGCTGGAAAAGGAGCGTATGGACTTCGTAAGCTAAGGAATAAAAATAAAGGAGGAGGAAGAAGACGCTAAAAATAAACTAGTGTAGTTGTATTTTATTGTATTTTATTTATAGTTTCATCGTCAATGAATACAAGGAAAGTATCAAAAGTAAAAAGTGAAGGAATTAAAAAACTTTTATAACGATTCTACTACGCTGAATTGACGATTAATTGAATTAGTGCTCAAGTGATCTTGTCCATGATTCCTTACATCCATAACAACTTGTTTCTCGCCAACCTATAATGTAATTAATTTTCAATCAAGAAGAAAATGACTCACGTTGCTTCTGGTGCCCGTTAACACTGCGTCGTCGACCTCCTTTTGTGATACTTTAATCTTTTCGTATTTGTTGGGTGATGTTACATGAACCATGAATGAATGTTTTCTAATTTCTGGTATTGTTATTCTTGTCTTTGGGTTCTTATCTTTCAAAGTAAAAAAAAGAGTTGCACTACAAAAAACCTTACCCAATAATCTCGTTAAAATGTCACGAAGGTCTGGTGATGCAGAATCAGGAATCACTAATTCCTTGTTGATGATGGATTGGTATATTTCCATGTACGAGTCTCCTGAAAATGGAGATTCTGCAAAACACATCATGTACAGAGAAACGCCAACCGCCCACACATCGGCCGCTCTGCCACTATATGGTGCCTCTGAACAAGCCTCTGGTGCGAGAAAAGCTGGTGTGCCCGCAGTAACTTTTAATGTGTCATCATCGGTCGTGCTCAGGTGGGACACTCCAAAGTCACTCAACTTGACCACGTCATCTTTTGAAAGTAATAAATTCTCCGGTTTGATATCTCGATGGTAGATTTTCTGTGAGTGTACTATCATGAGGTGTCAGAAATGGAAGACATTTTTCTTACAATATTCAAGACCGTTTATAATGTGTTGGAGGTATTGTTTGGACTTGTCCTCGCTCAAGGCTGTGTCTGTTTTTATGGAACCATTACTTACATACTCTAGAACCAAGTAAAGTTTATCATTTGATGGGTCGTCAATGACTTCAAACAAGCGCACACAGTTTTCGTGATTTAACTTCTTGTTAATGGCAATTTCCCTTAAAACATCGGAGTATGCAGTTTCGTCCCCTTTTTTAACTCGTTTTAATGCACTCTTATTGAGTACTTTAACAGCCTGAAGTGCAAGTTAGAACAAAAGCAGTCAGAAAAAATACGTATGGTCTATTATTGTTGTCGATGCAGAGTTTTACTTTCCCATAAGATCCTTTTCCTATAGTCCTCATGAAACAGTAGTTGTTGACCATTTTGTTGCCATCTTCGTCTTGTGAAAGAACCAAAACATTTGTTACTTTAGTTTCATCTTTTTTTATTGATGCTCGACCAATGCCCGTTGGTGACGAGGCACTCCTTTTTGTTCGAGGTCCAATATCTTCTTCTCTAATGCTTTGAAACAAAGATTTTTCAGATCGTGTATGTGCATCGCCATCCCGAAGTTTGGTTTGAATGTGTCCCATTGCCTCACTTCGTTGTAATGGTTCTAAATAGCACTAATAATGGAGAAATGCGACAAAAAAGATGCAACAGCTTCCACGTTGTGGGTCGATTGCAGCCACATTTCTTTATTGTATCATCAGCAGCGAACAGTAGTATTCCAGAGCTTTTAATAATTGACAATATATACCTTAATAAAACATAGTAGCTAATGTTAAGAATTTATTACTTTTATATATCGATCAGTTAATTTGAAGCTGATAAATCTTCCAAAAGGAACAGATTATTTATATTTTTTACCAGTGAGACCAGGCTAAAAGAAGAGGCATTATTATGAAGGAGTCAACACTCTGAGACTATGTGAGACTCGTTTACAAAATATGAGCAAAAGATTGTTTTTTTTGTAACAGATGGCAAAGATTAGGATCGTCAAGTTTGGCGGGGCCTGCTTAACAGATAAGCAGAATGAAGAAACATTAAATGAAGAAGGAATTGATTGGTGCGTGAACGCCGTTAACAGCATGTTGGCAGATAGCCCAGACCCTATTATAATTGTTAGTGGTGCCGGGTCATTTGGGCATCATCTAGCAAAAAAGTATCAACTTACTTTGGGAGAAAGAACTTTGAATTATGGAGAAATCAATCAGGACCGAATTAAAGTTTGTTTATTATTTCTTCATTACTAACATTACTAGAGTAGAAGGCAAGAAATCGCTCTAGGCATGGCACAAACAAAATCTGCTCTACTAACGCTGCAGCAACATTTTATTAAAAAACTTGTTTCAGCTGGTATTCCAGCCATTTCTGTCTCCCCTAGTTCTCTTATTTCTTTATATAATCCAACTGAAGAGTTTCTGGACAACATAGAAGATAAAGAAACCCATGAAGCTAACCTCAAAGAAGATCGCGTTCTACAAGAAACCTCCTTTTCTAACCAAATAAAACGTTTTGTAAACAGAGGTTTGGTTCCAGTGTTGCACGGAGACGTAGTAATTGATATTGGACAGAGGTCAAACGTCCTTAGCGGCGACACTATCATTGAGATGTTATGTAAGGCTTACTCAAATGAAGATGAAAAGGTTCCTGTTGCTTTCTTCGTCACAAATGTGTATGGTGCTTATTTGAAATGTCCAACGGAACAAGACGAAGTTGAGGCAAAGGGGCTTATTAGGGAATTCAAACTAATCAAGACCGAACAGGATGAACAACGGCAGCAGAATAATCATTCGCTCATCATGAACATGTTCCATCCACAAGAACAAGAAGAAGTTAAGAATAATTCTAGAATGGTCACTCCTGAATTTGCGTTGGTCGATAATAAAGATGTTACTGGTGGTTTTGAGGCCAAATTAAAAAGCGCAATGTCCATTGTCAAAGCAAACAAAGATGTTGATATCTTTATTGTGAAGTGTGGAACGGAAGACGCACTAAAAGTTTTGTCAGAGGGAACTCTTGCCGATGGGGTGAAGGGTACGCATGTTCATTGTAAATTAAAATAAAATTACAAAGAGACAATTTTGTTTTGATTATAGATATCCTCGACTCGAACGGTTATAACCTCTTACAAGTCGGTAGAAACTTGTAGCGAGGCTAAGATGTAACATCATGTGTTTTCCTTTCATCTTGGTTTGCTAATTGAGTTTGGACTTTGGAGTTTGTTTGTGCCATCAAACTCCGTGCAAAAGGAGTACGGGATTGATAAAAATTTAAAAAATGACAAGAGAACTTTCCATTTCCACAAGGTCAAAGAACACTGACTATCCAACAATAAGTGCCATCCTTAATATTGCATCTAAGCAAGCAGAGCCAGTCAGTACTTTATGCCAAGGCTTAGTTTATTGGGTACCACCAGAAGAAGCCACACAAACATTAGATTGTCAGTTAAGAAGCACTGATGATGTCTCACAATACAAGAAGATTCACGGGTACACACCTGATTATGGAACAGACGATTTACGTGGCGAGTTAATTAAGAAGCTACAGCAACAGAATAATTTGACTGATGTAAATGTGATTGTGACAGCAGGCGCTAACCAAGGTTTCTCAAGCATTGTTTCTTGTCTATGCGATGTTGGAGATGCAGCAGTGTTGTTCAGGCCCTACTACTTTAACCACATTATGGCACTTCAACTCAGCAATGTAGAGCCAGTACTCATTGATTGCTCCGCATCCAATCAATATCTACCGAATCCCAACGACATTAGAAAAGCCCTAGAGAAGAATTTAAAAAATTAAAATGATCGTGGTTACTAATCCAAGTAATCCCACTGGGGCCGTATGTAGCAAAGAACTATTGGACGAAATCTCTCAAATTTGTCTCGACAACAATGTTTGGTTGGTGCTAGATGAAACTTATGAATACTTCATGTTTGATGACGCAACACATTACAGTCCTCGAGGCGATCACATTTTACATTTATATTCCTTCTCGAAAGCATTCGGACTTGCTGGATGGAGAGTAGGATACATTGCATACCCAAAATCAAACCAAACTTTGGAATTATCTCTTGGAAAATACCAAGACACCGTTCCAATCTGTTGCTCGAGCGCATCACAAAGGATGGCTCTCGAGTGTCTCCGAGCCGACGGAATCGAAAAGGTCTACACCACGAAAATGATAAACACATTAAAAGCCAACAGAGATTTGGTTTGGGATGCAATGTCCTTGTTACCCGACAAGGTCAAATCCAAAGGTGCCATTTACATGTGGGGAAGATTCCCAAATTTTTCTCAACAAACCAGAGAACAAGTGACCGCAGAACAAGAATGGAAAGTGATCGAGTGGTTAATAAAGAAACATCACATTGCCGTACTTCCGGGATCTTGTTTCGGAGAACCAGGAAGTTTCAGGGTAAGCTTCTCCAACCTAAACCAACAAGATTGCGAAAAGGCAGCTGCATCTCTCAAGAAGGGATTAGAAGAATTAGCATCAGGCACCGCAAATTTTTAATAAATAATTTATTTTATACACTTTAAACACGTTCAAATTTCACGCTATCGTTTCTAGGATCCACTTCCAAAACCTTTACTTGAATCATTGATTTATCGTCAGCAGGATGATTGCTCGTCACAACGTCCCTGTGACCCACATCAATCAAATAAACAGTCAACAAGTAATTATGCACCAAACCCTTTTGCACCATTCTACAATTCAACACCAACGCTTTAAAATTTTTATTTTTTGATTCTTCGAAATACTTTAACAACCAAAATCTTTTACTATTCTTTTGTAAATTATTCACGGACCTACACATGGGCTCCACGTGGCTCAAAATCTTTTCGATTTCTGACCAATCCATCGGTTGTTCCTTTCCTCTGAGCTTCGCTTTGATTTGATGGTGAATCAACAAATCGCTATACCTCCTCAACGGAGAAGTGACCTGAGCATAATGAGACACGCCTACTCCGTGGTGCCAATTTGGAGATTGAGAGATGCATGCGCTCGGATAAAACACATCTTTTTTTTCTCTACTTTCGTTATAGACCGCTTCGATCACGCTCTTGGTGCCCATTCCGGGGTCCATGTCCTGATCGAAATCTTGCATTTCTTTTTTCGTAAATTCGTAGCGGGGCAGCCAACCTCCGCTCGTTCCGCGATAGGGAACCATGATTTGATTACGATCGCTGAAGCAAGCGCCCACCTCGTTGGCGACGATCATGAGCTCTTGTACGATTCTTCGAGATAGCGACATGTCGTTGCTTCGGTTGACCTTTACAATTCCAGATTTGGAGACCATCACGTTGGGTTGAGGTGTTTTAAAAGTAATGTTGGCGCCCGATCTCATTCTCATCTTGTAACGATAATTTGCTAATTTGTGAAATATCGAAATGTCGTCGAGGATGTATTGTTCTGCACTACCTGCGCCCGAAAGTAACATGTCGAGATCGTCATAATCGATTCGTTTGACTTTTGAAATTTTTGATGGGTAGGCATCGATCTGACTGAGTTGACCGTCGGAATGGACGCGTGCTTGAAAGGTCATTGCGCAGTTTTCCTTGTGTTCGCTCAACGACATGATGTGAACGCATAATTGATGCGGAAGCATTGTGAATTTTTTTTCTGGCAAATACACGCTCGTGGAACGTTGTAATGCGAAACGATCCAATTCGTTACCGGAAATGACGTACCTGGTGGGATCGGCAATGTGAACGTATAGCATGTGATCTCCGTTTGCTAATGTTTCCACGCTGATTCCATCATCGATTTCTTCGGTTACCGAATAGTCGTCGATCGTGTAGACGCGTTGATGTAAAAGTGATCTGCGGATCGAAACGTCTGGATCGGGGAATTGATCTCCTTCTGGGTCATTAAGTATTTGTGACTCCAACTGAGTGATGTGGTCGGGTGTGTTGGAATGGTAGAAAGAAGAACGTAGTAGGTGAATGTTGGGTGTGTCGAAGAATTTACACTTGTTGTGTAAAAAGTCAAAAAGTGATTTTACATCATTACAGTCCATTCCAAAAGTGTTTAAAATGTTGTTGATTCTGATAAACGTCGGATGGTTCTTGTGTGGGAACATTTCGATGGCAACGTCTTTGAGTTGATTGAATACTTCGTCACGAACATTTTCCACAAGGCTCAAGGTGGCGTCGGATATCATGATGGAGGGATCTAACGTTTTCACGTCCTTGATTGCTTTCGATCTCAACGACTTGTATAATTCTGATTTTGATGCATTAATGTTGTTCTTGATGAGATGGTTGGCGAACTTGGCAATGAAGAATTTATCCTTGACTAATTCCTTCATGTCGCTTTCGTTGAGTTGGTTTAGTTCGTTGATAAGGTCGGCGTCCACCAGCTCAAACTCTAATCCATTAACGGACCTAAAGTACTTTGGATGTAGGAACAAGAACCTGTGGGAGGCATAGGCTGCAACTGCTGATACTTCGTAACCTCTTTGGAAAAGTATGCTCGACACGTCACGACAAGTCACCAACAAAAAGTTCATTTGTTTTAATGTAACCCATAACTGCTCTGCTGATATGGAAATATTATGTAAAAGTACATCTGCGTCTAGTTGTAGCCTCTTGACATCTTCTATTTTGGTCAACTGAAGATCGTGAGGTAATTGAAATGTGAATTGACTGGCATCGAGTTGCTTCTTGTTTCCATCCGTCGACAATAGCTCCCATTTTTTTGATTCTGATAATTTTGTTACTAGTCCTAACCGTCTCTCTCCATCCTCGAATTCATCATACTCAACCGCTATTGGGTAATTCTCGTTAAAGTTACGAGCAAAGTTGACCGTTCCTATAGGCTGTATATGTTGATGTCCCATCGAAATATTTCTGGTTTGAACCATGGGGGCTTTTTTAATTGGACCTCCCTTACGATAAAACCGTGCACCATGCAATGGGTTTTTAGTGGTTGGTTGTGTCTGTGTCTGTGTCGGCTGTTGAGGTGTTGGTTGTTGTATAGGTTGTATGGGTTGGGGCTCTTGGTACTGTTGCCTATAGCTGTGGCCGGCCAGGTAATGGTCGGTATAAACTGGGTGTTGTGGTAACCTCTGTAAGCTTATTTGTTGTGGTAAGTCCTCTAAGATGGGAGGAGTTCCTGTAACATAGGCTACCTGAGACCCATGTAGATGTTGTCCGTTTTGATAGTAATGGTATTGTGGGTGGATGACGTTATTGTTCGGTTGTATATTTATTCCAGTCGATAAGACTCTATGTATGCCTGGTGCATGATATATATTACGCCCAAATTGTGGGGCTATACGATTGAACTGGGCCTGTCCAGACATTGTGTGTAGAACAAGTTTGGTCTGTCTGATTTAGAAGGAAGATTTGTAAGCAATTGGCTATTCTTGGTTGAGCAGATCTTGTTGAATCTTCATCATCAAGCCGGGTAAAGAATCATTAACTCGCAGAAAGGACCATTTATTGAGAATTTATAAACTTCAACTGCCTCCATGACTCATATATTAGGACAGCGCAAGAGTTTGAAAGATTTAAACTTCTACTATTTGGCATCATTGGTATTCTGATGCGTTGGTCTTCTGGGAGCGCATTTATGAATTCTTTTGGCAAACCTCTGGTTTCTGGTCCAAATACAAGCGCGTCTCCAGGTTGGTACTGTGGTTCATCATAATTTTTGGTGCCTTTAGTGGTGATGGCAAAGATTCGATTGGGATTTACAGCTGCACAAAATGCATCAAAATTTTTATGTATACAAACGCCCGCAAACTCATGATAATCAAGCCCCGCCCTCCTTAATCTTGCATCGTCAAATGAAAAGCCCAAAGGTTCAATCAAATGTAGGTTATATCCTGTATTCGCAGATAAACGAATAATATTCCCTGTATTTGGAGCGATCTCTGGCTCATACAAAACAACGTGTGGTTTATTATTTCCCAAGTTAACTTTCGATTCCTCCCCAACAATATTTAGTATCTTTGAAGTGTATTTACGTAGGCATGATTTGTTTCTTGTTCCAATATTTGAAATGTTCCTCAGCATTGTGTTCACTTTCGGTTACAAAAACAAATAAAAATTGATGGAAATTCCAAGTGAGTAATCTCATCAATAAAAAAGAGTGCATTGAAAGAATTGCTTTGTCACATCAGATAGGGAGAATCAGATGCTCTAATTTTTGATAATCGTATCTTTATTTACGAACAATTAAAATTAAACATCCACTTTTTCAATGCAGACAGAATTTGTTTCATTTTCATCTCTTTATTCTTCCAGGTAGTGTGAACAGATAACTCACTAGTAGGTTTGGTTTGTGACTGCCCAAGCTATCAAATACCTCATTATTGACTTTGTGGTTACTACTCGTTACAGTGTTGCAAATAGATCAACTATCAGATCAAGCATGTATTTTAAAAGGCAGGTATTCTGTAAATGTAAAGGGACGCGATCCGCGATCGGGTCAAAAAATAGATTTTTATTTTTGATCGGCCCAATCTTATAAAGTTAAGAAGAGAACCAAAAATAAATAAAAATCTATTTTTTGACCCGATAATATCTTTTTATAGCCAAGAATCAAATCAACAGACTCAATCAAAAAAACACAACAAATGAAGATCATCATCTACCTTGTACTGTTCGCTCTATTGGCATTGACCTTCGCACAAGAAGAGTCTGAAGAACCAATGTCCACTGCAGGACCCACTACTTCAAGTGCACCCACAACTGTCGCACCCACCCAAAGGCTCTCAACATCTGCACCCACCACTTCAAGTGCACCCACAACTATTGCACCCACTCAAAGACCCTCAACATCTGCACCAACCACTGCAGCTCCCACTACTTCAAGTGCACCCACAACTGTCGCACCCACTCAAAGACCCTCAACATCTGCACCAACTACTTCAAATGCTCCTACTACAACATCAGCCCCTCTTTCAACATCACAACAAGAAGCACTAAAGCCAAACCTTCAAGTTTTAAACTACGCTTTGACTTTGGAACACTTGGAGGCCACATTCTACAGACAAGGTCTACAGCAATTTTCTGAAGCTGATGTTATTGCTGCAGGATACTCCGCTCAAGTACGTGACTACATAAGCGTCGTCGCAGACCATGAAGCAACACATGTCTCAACTTTAACATCAGTAATCAAAAGCCTTGGTGGTGTTCCCGTTGAAGAGTGCACCTATAACTTCGGTTATGGCAACAACTTTACAACTTTCTTGCAAGTTGCAGATGCACTTGAGAACACAGGTGTATCAGCCTATGATGGTGCTGCTCAATTAATTACCAATAAAGATATTCTAACTGCGGCCGCCACCATTGCTACAGTTGAGGCTAGACATGCTGCATACCTGAACACACTTGTTGGAATGAATCCATTCCCACAAGCATTCGACACTCCATTGAACATGAGTCAAGTTTTGGCCATCGCTGGTCCATTCATTACTTCATGCCCTGCAATTAATTCACAGTGCAATGGAGTATCAGCAGATAACTCCAATGTTTGCTCCGGACGTGGAGTATGCTCCTTTACAGTGTGCACCTGTAACCGCGGATTTGAAGGTTTCCAATGCAACGTAGCCGCAACACCTTCTCCATCGTGCCCGGTTACCTCATCAGCACCAACTGCTACAACAAGGGCCCCTGTCCAATCGACTTCTAAGGCACCAAATGCGAATGAAAGCGGAGATGATAATTCAAGAGAGTCGAGCGGAGCTGGTCAAATAACCAGTGTCGTCGGTTTGATAGTTGCAGTAATGACTGCATTGTTGTTGTAAAAAATAAACTTTTTCGCAAACACAACTGTTCATTATGACAATATAATTCATCGTTAGTCTACAAACAACAATCCTTAAAACTTCTCCCAAACATGCGTCACAAAAACAGATCCCAAAAAAATGAAATGTATTTATTGATACGATGTTGATAATTTAATGTTTTGTCCTAAGGTCGCACTTGTCACGACATTTGTATCTCTACCTTCTCCTCGAATCTTTATACCTCTTATAAACATCAATCATGTTTAGCACAACATTAGACTCCAGGTCATCCAGCATGGTGGTCGACATTATGGGCTTCGGGGAATCACACGGAGAATCATCTATTTCTTTTGGCTGAAGTTGTATGGGAGAGTCCTGTAACTGGAAGAAACCACCCAGAGCATTTTCAATGTGTGAAAGTGAAATGGTGCTTTCTTGTAAATTCAGTTGCATAGGCGAGTTCGGCTTCAAAAACAAATCAAAAATCTTTTCTAGAATGACCGCTCTCTCGTGGTCGTTTGTACATTTTTTGAATGTTTGTATTTCTTCCCAACACACTGTTTAGATTAGAAAATTAACCGAAAAAAACACTTACGTAGATCTTCTGGACACAATGACCTCACTGCATACTCTTTCAAACTATTTCTTTGCTTTTCATTTGTCAAAAAAGTACCCAAGTCTTCATCTTTGGTCAACTCTTTGGATGGCATGATGCTGAGAACGGATGGAATGAAGGCCATAACAAAACTATCCCAAATAATAGCAAACTCTGCGAACCATAAACTCACAAATATGTACTCTGTATGGTTGGAATATGATGGCAAGACGTTAGTGATGAGCACCACTATAGATGCTATAAAGTATCCTGTGATAACAAGGAACAACTCCAATACAATACCGTACGTGTCCCTCATTCTTGCAGCAAACACAATAACGATAAACATCAACTGGAACATGAAATATAGAATAATACCTATAATGGGAACTAGTAGCAGGTACATATCAACAGAGCAGCTGTTTGTAGTATATAGAAATTGGGGGCCTGCTGCACTATAAATTCCAGTACTTAACAGCCAAACAGAGATGTGTAATGACGTTAAGGAACACCATAGTATTGCAGAAAACCTTTTTGTAACCAAAAGAGACAACAGCTTGACTCTAGTGCGTATGCTCTTGTTAGCTCTCATGTCTTGCTCCTTGGTTAATTTGGCTTGATGCAAACTCAGAGCGTACATGGACATCAATCTACTTGTTCTCACCATCACAGGTGAAAAGAATCCTAAAGTAAGTACTATTGATGAGAATGTGAATATGAAGCAAGGGAAAATTCTCCTCCCAACGTCCACACGGAGATTTGAAATGAAAATGAAGGCATATCCTGAAAGCAGTGTCACTATGATTAGTAGCGGACTTCTTGCTTTAATGTGTGGCCTGTTTCTTAAAATAAGAACCAATGTTATTAGAAATATTATCCACAATCCAGACACGCCAGCTGCATGATTAGATTGGCAATGTAATCGGAACTTACTCAGAGCAGCACTAAAGCCGATTGAAAACGGGGTATCGTCATAAAATAATGGAATTGGTGTGGGTGACGACGAATTGTTGGTGCTGTTTGTGTTATTCATCGCAGATTTTCTACTGTCGTTCACGTCAAACATCACAAACTGCTATATTTAGCGAAAATTGTCTCACCCTCCTCTGCTCCTCAACCAACCTTCTTTTGCATAAGGAGTGTCTCTTTTTACCGTCCTATCGTGCTTCATCGAGGTATTAGAGTTTTCAAAAAATACAGACTTTTTATTTAGTATTCAATGGGATACATTATCGAAGTTGCTTTTTGGTGGCCGTGCATTCGTGGATTCATAGAGTGGTTTGAATCTGATACAGCCGAACATCAGGTGGGAGGCTTCACAAAGAAGGGATTGGCAAAGACAGTTTCTAACACATCGCGTCTTGTTCAGAGGATGTACAAAACTGATTAAGAGAATGTGTATATGCCATCAAAAATTTTATGAGAAAGAAATGGTTGGATCGAGAATATGTATAAAATTGATTTTGAAAAGTTGCATTCTTGATGAAGAGTTGTATTAGTAAAGCCCGATTTTTTATTAAACTGGTGAGGTTGCATCTGTGGTATCTAGGCTTTGTAATTCTAAATTCTCATCGTCAACTTGGGAAAGCGGTGCATAGCCATTATTCCGTTGTGATAAAGTTTTTGTTTGTTCATTAGAAACTGCACCCGAAGGCAACAAATAATTTTGAATAAAGTTAGGAATGGTGGCAAGTAGTGCCAACATCACAGTTACTGGAGAGGAGCCTAGATTTTGGACGTTAAATGAGATGACAATAAAGAACAACAAGCATTGTGCAAATCCAAACAAACATAAGTATATAATCAACTGTCCAATCTCCTTCCTATGGAATGTCTGGAGAATCTTGTTACAAGTACTAGGAATTATTGTCCCTTTTTGTATTCCTGAGATTTCTTTCCTTATAATTGTAACTAGATTTGCATAAGTGCAAACCGCACACCAAGCTATCAAAATTATAACACAAACAACGTACCCTTGGGAGGGCATTTGAGAAAATACTTGAGCATACCCCAGAGATACTCGAACTATCATTGAAACTACAGAGTACAAAGGAGGAGCAACAAAGGATGATATCACAGTTATCTCCATCCTGTTTTCAGGTTCCTCCTCAATATATGCAGTCCGACATGATACGAGTGTTATTGATACATACACAATAGGAATAGCATAAGTATAAAAAATATGCTGCGTTGTTGAAAAAGTACAATAGACAAATGTTGCCACCCAAAATAGATAAAACGCTATCAATAATAACACAGCCAAACATGGTTTAATCCATGTGTTTCCCTTATCCAAGTTTTCTGGTTTTCCCCCATTAGTGTTTGGAGAACTCGGTGTATCTTTCTTTGAAGTCACAACGGTATGGTTGACTGGGTTCAACGACACCTTTCGTCTACAAATCCCGGAGAATTTAATCGTACCGCTGTGGTTGTCGATAATTGCTTCGCCTGTTATTTCTTCTGTGCAGTCAACTAATTCCTCCTCTTTTTCTTCTGAACTGTTGTTGATTGATTTCCCTATGCCTTCTGTAGTGTTGTTGTTTGTAATATTGTTCCAAAAATAATATAAAAATATTATTATCCATATTAAACATAATATCATGGCAGACACGTTACAAAACATACAGGTACTCTCCGAGAGGTAGAGATTGAGATAATATGCGAGAAAGATTAAAATTGAAATAATTACCCAATACATACAATACAATGCTCGTTCAACGATTAAACTTGAATCTTGTCCAAAAGTCGATGGATTACCCCTTTTTAAATATCGATAGGTTGTGGAATAAATTGCAACGAAAATGTGGCCGGGGTGTATCTTGTCGATCATGCGTCCACTACAAAACTTGAAGGTAAAAATAACCATCAGAACAATTTGGAACAATGGAACCACATTTCTCATAATCGAATCAAATGAATTTTTCTTTCTTCCGCAGCTAATCTTCGAGTCTTTTTCAACCAAGCATCTTTTTGGATTCAATTGAAATGTTTCATTATACATATATGAGACGGTCACAGGATTCTGTAGAAGAGCTGGACTTTTCTGATAGTATCTTTTAAAATCTAATAGCAGGAGTTTGAGTACATGCTCCCAACTTATATCTGTGCAGTTGGCCGATCCACGTGTAATGTTGGCAGTAAATGTCTCCCTTCTCACGAAAAGAAGTGCCCTCAACGAGTATGATGTGAGATCCATGAATGCTTCATTTGATGCTAGCACTATGACGTCCTGTGCTCGTCCAGCTACATCCCAGTTAAGGTCTTTGATGCTAAGTTCGCTAACTTTCGCACTGACGATGAATTGATCGGCTCCTTCAAGAGCACGAGGATCAAACTTGTCGAGCCTGACCGAAATATTGTATCCGTCGATGCATCTTCTACAAAAAGATACCATTATTAATAGTATCAGTAACATTAACGAAGGCTTCATGGTGTTTGTGCAGAATTCGATTTTTTTTTCAACCTTCAATATTTTTCTTGATGAGGTTGGATATACTTTCGAACTTGTCCAAAAAAGTAAAAAGGTCTAATTGAGAAATGAGTTTTCAGGGTTTACAATTTCCGGAAAAAAGCAGATGAAGTTATAATTTGCGTCAGAAATATGAACCGTTCTTTTCCCTAACTCAATTATGCTGTTAGTACATCAATCAATATTTGTATAATACTTGTCTTCAAAAATAAATTAAAATGCTCTCTGGAATGCTCTGAGTTGTTTGTAACTTGTAATTTTCATTACCATCAACCGAGTTTGTTCAAATGAGCTTGAAGTTGTTAAGATCAACATTCAATAGAAACTTGGAGCGTGTATACAGAAGATGCTATTCGATAGATCAAATATCGTCTCAAGAATATCTACGATTTCAAGGTGCAGGTTTGAGCGAAGGTCATACTTGGTCCACAAAATTTCCTCATGAAAAACTTCATATGAAGCTTCCTGTACCAGGTTTTCAAAAAATGCTGCATAAAAGATTCATAGATCCAACTTTCATTGAAGACGATTTTATAGACTTTGCAAAAGATATATACAATAAAGTATACCCTATGTTACTGGATAAAGATATCAATGGCGTTGCACCCTATCTAACAGAGCAAGCATTTCAAAGTGTGTTTACGTGGATGAGTTACATGAACGATCAAGGCTATAGTTACCAATACAGCAGGTTAAACATAATCGATACTAAAATAAGAAGTATATTTGTGTACGGTTTAGAAAAAGGATTTGATGAAACTTTAATTAATGTTAGTGTATGTATTCATTTAATTACTTATGCGGAAACTAACAATGGCAGTACACTGTTCACGATGATGTTCTGCTCAGACTTGACAGCATGAACCGTACAATTGAGCTCGCACCAGACGCTAGATCTGCCGACCTTGAATTGAACCTAGAGGATGTTGGAATAAAGTTCCGGAACTTTGCATTCAAGAAGAGTGAGATCAATGGCAAGTGGTTGATTACCGCGATCAAGTAATAAAGAATATTTGTACAAAGTTTATATATATTGACATGTTCAACATTGTGAATTCTCTGATCTGAGCTCATCAATTAACATTCTGAATCCTTTGTGCTGCACAGTTATTGCAAGGTTTCGGTTTCTAGATCTTAATGTATGTTTCTTCTTATTCTCATCTAACGTCCTGTCAAAGTCCCAGTCAACATCCGAATTCTTCAGTTCTGGTTCAATGTGATAAGAATCCGATAAGCCTCCAATAAAGATTCCAAATACTTCTCCTCTTCCGTTTATTAGAGGCCCTCCGCATGATCCAACTGCAGCAGTCATGACAACTGTGGAAATTGCACCCGGCTTTATTATTCTACCCGTTGACACCGATTGATTTAAATACAGGAGGTCTGAGGCGGAAGGTACTTTGTACATGGTGGATGAATAGCAGTCGGTTTCGGCGACCTCATTAACATCGTGGAATCCAGGAAGGGCAAAAAAGCTGTGCTTGTCGAGATTTTTTTGTGATAATTTTAGTCCTTCACCAACCTTAAAGTCATTTGGGCATGTTAAAAACATTACGTCTAGTATCGGATGCGGTTGTATTCCATACTCTGGATCTAAATTCTCGGAATGTTGAAGCTCTGAGAGTTTTTCAACGTAGTTTTTTCTTGAATGTATCAAACTCTTCACAGGTACGACTTCATAAAACCTATTCATCTCTCCTCTACAAAATGCTTCCAATAAATCTGTATGTTGGTCCTTTCTCGAGACGTAGAATTTGGTGTTAAAAGGATCAAAACCCTGACAAACGTGAATTACTGTGGCGAGGTAGCGACAAGATTCTTTGTCGTTTAGCTTAAGAATCCAAAAGGTTGCCGTGCTGTATTGTTTCCCCGAACCTCGATCCTCCACCACATAGAGCATTCCAGTCGCTTTAACTGCACTGTTTAACTCCTCCAGACAATCAGACAAGAATGCCTGCGGCTCGTCATCTCTTATAAGATTATCGAACGGTTTGGGGTGTTCCATGGATATCCCATCATTATCCACAAGGTAGTTGGGGTAGTATTTCTGGTCTGTGGTACCTACTGTTTTTCCTGGTCTAACATCTTTCACTATGCATCGCCTGCTTTCTCTCGCTTTGGATGTACGTATGTAGCGTATAAATGTTCTTCTGACAATCCGCTTTTTGCACACACGGGCTTCGATCATTTGTTTGAAGTGTTTACCACAGAACTTAACTGAGTTTACAATTATGACATGAAAACAAACTTGTCAATAATTTTGAATTGAAATATATTAGAGGTTGAAATCATAAGGCGACCTAGGAAAGTGGTCTAATCCGCCGGTTTAAGGCACCGGTCCGAAAGGGCGTGGGTTCGAACCCCACGGTCGTCACTTTTACAATTACAAACGCTATAATAACAATAAACTTTTTATTCTCTTTCTTGACTCTTCCTATCCTCATTATCTGGACTTGCTGCTTTGCGTGGACTTGCAGATCTATCCTTTGGTGGTGGACTCCTGCTCAAATCTCTTCTTCTATTCGCGGGGCTCGCGCTCCTGCTCCTTCTGCGTGGTGGTGGGGATCTGGAACGGTTGCGACGAGGAGGCGACCTCTCTCTGCGTGGAGGACTCCTTTCTCTATCGCGAGGCGAGCGAGATCTTCTTCTGCTATCGGACCTTCCGCTGTCCGACCTCGAGTATGGTTTGTATCTGTCGTTGCTCCTGCTGCGGCTTCTGCTTCTGCGACCACCGTCCTACAAACAAGTTTAACAACATGCTCACAAAAGAAAAAAGACGGGGCGCATCAGAGCAGCCAATAGTACTTATGTCGGAGGTATTCGTCCATGAACCATTGATTCAAAGATGCCCCATGTCCTCGCCGTTCGAGCCAGAGAGCCAAAACCGGGTGGTTACACCAAGAAAGAATGATGCATGTGGAAAGACCAATAATACCAGAACCAAGACCATGAGCCAGCACCGGTGCGCCGCCGCGTTTTCTTGAAAAATTTGATTTACCTCTTTTAGATATATCTTACTTCCATTTACATCAGTATCGTCTAGTCTCTTGATTGCCCTCTTCATGTCATCATAAGTACGGAACTCTACGATGCCGTACGCTTTTCCTCTCGAGTCTTTGTCGACGTCGGCAAACATGACGTCACCTGCTTTGCGCATGTGGTCTTTTAGGATTTGCCAGGTCACGGAGTGATGTAGGTTTTCCACTCTGATTCTATTCTCTGGTGCGCGAGTAATGTTGTTTGTTCTGGAGCGCTCTCTTGTTTCTTTTCTGGGGCCTTTGGCGTGCTCTACTCTGATGCGCATGCCGTCTAGTTCGAGGCCGTCTAGTCCTCTAACGGCACTGCTTGCGTCTCTCTCGTCATCATATTCCTTGGCAAGTAAGTAAAAAAATTTTAAACGATCACACATACCGCAAAACCATAACCGTTCTTTAAATCAATCTTTAGTACGCGTCCGTACTTTGAAAATTGGCCTTCAACCTCTTTATCGGAAACACGGTTTGATAAGTTACCGACTGTTTAATAGTTAAGAATTACATTAGTATAATGGATTACTATAAACTCTGGGTCTAGACCCGTATGAAGATCTCATTTTGTGTTTGTGAAAGCGCAAAAATTAGTTGAATCTAAAAAACGTTTTATTGGTTGACAAGTTCCATTCAATTAATTGAATTTTAACATGAGGAGGGTATTGCACCAGTCAGCACAGTTGCTCGCTGGACGCTCGTTATCTAAGAATGTCAGCATAACAAGAATCGCACGCACAAGTTCTGTTAGAATGCCCAATTTACAACCCAACATTTTTCACACACGACAAGTTCGCTTCTACTCTGCTGAAGAGGAGAAGAGATGGTGGTACTCTGAGCAAGAGAAGCAATTGTCGCCCCAATCTCTCAAGACATTGGCAGGAATGAGGAACATTGGAATTTCAGCTCACATTGATTCGGGCAAGACAACCCTGACCGAAAGAATTCTATTTTTTACTGGAAGAATCAAGGCCATTCACGAAGTTAGGGGCACTGATGGTGTAGGAGCAAAGATGGACAGCATGGAGCTAGAAAGAGAAAAGGGCATTACAATCAAATCAGCCGCCACCCATTGTGTTTGGGGCGACACTCATGTTAATATTATCGATACACCCGGTCACGTCGACTTTACCATCGAAGTCGAGAGAGCTCTAAGAGTTTTGGACGGAGCAATCATGGTCCTTTGTGGTGTCTCTGGTGTACAAAGTCAGTCGCTCACTGTCGACAGACAAATGAAACGTTATAAGGTTCCAAGATTGTGCTTCATTAATAAACTAGACAGAATCGGTGCCAGTCCCGATCGCGTCATTGAACAAGTTCGCGAAAAGTTACATTTGAACGCGACTGCGGTTCAAATTCCCATCGGCGTCGAAGACAGCTTATCCGGCGTCATTGACCTGATCGAAAAAAAGGCCATCCGATTTGCTGGCGACAGCGGGACCGACCTACAATACTCTGATGTTCCAGAAAAGTACAAGGAAGAAGTGGAGACCAAGCGCACAGAGCTTCTAGAGCGCCTCGCAGAAGTCGACGAGGACATTGCCGAATTGTACCTTAACGACCAACAACCAAACGTCGAACAAATCAAAGCGGCCATCAGAAGACAAACCATCGCCAACACTTTTACGCCCGTGTTCGTCGGTAGCGCCAAGAAGAATTGTGGAGTTCAAACCCTACTGAATGGCGTGGTCGACTACTTGCCATCTCCAGCAGAAATCGACAATTACGCAAAGAGGACGGATCCAAGCACGGAACAAGTCGAAGAAGTCCTGACCATCAGCGACCAAGAGAAACCATTCGTCGGATTGGCATTCAAATTGGAAGAAGGCAAGTACGGCCAACTCACATACGTCAGGGTCTACCAAGGAATGCTCAAGAGAGGAGCCATCATGTACAACATGAGAACGGGAGAGAAGGTAAAGGTACCAAAGTTGGTAAGGATGCATTCCGAAGAGATGGAGGACATTGCGGAGATTGGTCCGGGAGAGATTTGTGCAGTATTTGGTGTGGAATGTGCCAGCGGTGACACGTTCGTGACGCAGCTCCGTAGCGGACTCTCTCTAGAAAACATGTTCGTGCCCGATCCCGTCATCTCGCTGAGCGTCAAATGCAAAGACAAGAACAAGGACAGCGTGTTCGGCAAGGCACTAAGTAGATTCCAAAGAGAAGATCCCACCTTCAAAATGACATACGACCCAGAAGGTGCTCAAACCATCATCAGTGGAATGGGCGAGCTTCATTTGGAAATTTATACCGAGCGCATGAAGCGCGAATACGACTGCGACGTGGAAGTAGGAAGGCCCTACGTTGCATACAGAGAGACCATCACGCAGATTGCAAAATATGATTATACTCACAAGAAGCAATCTGGTGGATCGGGTCAATATGCAAAAGTAATTGGGTACATTGAACCGAGAGATGTAGAAGAAAAGGAGAAATTCGAATTCGAAAATCAAGTGATCGGAAATAGCATCACTCCTAATTTTATTGCAGCTTGTGAAAAGGGATTCAGAGAGGCCATCGTCAAGGGCCCACAAATCGAGTGCCCAGTATGGGGCGTGAAATGCGTGATTACTGATGGAGCCGTTCACAGCGTTGATTCGAGCGAATTGGCGTTCAAGACGGCGGCCATGGGTGCTTTTAGAGAAGCGTTCATGAATGCGAGACCGGCGATTGTGGAACCGATCATGAAGGTGGAAATTCAATCACCTGCAGAGTTCCAGACGGCAGTGTTGGGCAGTATTAACAAGAGACGTGGAACCATCAACAATAACGAGAACTTTACTGGATTCGTTATCATTACTGCAGAGGTGCCGCTTGGCGAAATGTTTGGTTATTCTAGCGAATTGAGATCGTTGACGCAGGGTAAGGGCGAGTACAGCATGGATTACTTGATGCATCAATTGGCTTCACAAGATATTCAACAGAATATCATTAGACAGTATGAACAAGAGAAGGGCGGAAAGAAGGTTGCTTCCGAAGGAGGAGATGCTAAAAAGAAGAAGAAATAAATTATCATTTTTTTTTTGATTTTTTATTGGTCATTTACGAAATAATCATTATATAACATGCTACCGTTCATTTGTTGTTGTTGTTGTTGTGATTGTTGGTGCTGTTGTGGCATGGTAAACATGTTGTGTTGTTGTTGTTGTTGTTGCTGTGGTACTTGTTGTCTAACGTGGTGATGATTATTCTGAAATATCAAATCTGGAATTTGAAAATAAAATTGTTGTTGTTGTTGTTGTTGTTTGTGGTATTTGTTGTTGCGTTGTTTGTTGTTGTTGACCAATCATTCGATTCAAAGCACCTTGTTGCTGCTGCTGCTGCTGTTGTGATTGTTGATGCTGTTGTGGCGGCAGTTGCATTTGATGGAAAAAGGATTGATGATGATGCATCATGGGTTGATACATCATTTGATTCATTCGATGATTCATCAACTGTTGTTGATTATTCATCTGAGGTGCTTGCATATGATGATGATGATGATGATTCTGCACAACGCGCTGTTGTTGTTGATGATTCTTCTTTTGATTGCTCTTTCTATCATCGACATCGCTCTGATCGCTATCTTCTTGATCATCTTCGCTTACATCCTCATCATCTTCATCTACATCATCGTCATCGTCCTCATCAATTTCCTCCTCCTTTATACTAAAATCTTCGTCGTCGAGATCGACTTGTTTCCTTCTTCTCTTTCTCTTTCCACCACCGCTCTTGTCATCGCCTCCATTCGCTTCTCCATCTACACCCGCACCATCGCTTCCATCTCCTCTTCTCTTTTTACCATGATGATCGTCTTCGTCGTCGTCTTCGTCATCATTCGATCGATCGCCAACTACATTCATCTTTGTGACCATATAGTAATGACCATGTTGATGAGCAATTTCGTCCGGTCGTTGTCCATTTACATTTTCTATTCCATCATCTGCTTTATTGGCAATCAGCGCCTGTGCCAACATTAACGCGTCATGCTTACATGCCAAATGCAATGGCGTATCGCCTGCATGATTCGTCGCGTTCACGTTGGCTCCAAATTCCAACAAGTGCCTCAACGAATTCATCTTCAAGTGATTAGGACACTTGATGTTTGATTCGGGAGGTAAGATGCAGTAATGAAGAGCAGCGTTACCTTCCGCATCCACTTGGTTCACTACGGAAGATAGCGCGCTGGTGGTGTTATTTTCCTGTAAGGTAGGAATGGATATTTCGTTGATGGAATCGAATAGCAACATGTATTGTAGGTATTGCTCCACCAACGCATCCATTCCTTCTTGACACGCAGCCATTAGTATGGTAATGTTATTATCTGCAGTGTCTACGAACACTTGATGATTGCCGTGCCTACGTAATTGAAGAGTCTCTAGTTGTTTCTTCTTGTTCGAGTGTTGTATGTGATAAACTTGCTTCACCAAGTTCACGTGCACGTTTCTCCTGCAACATTCCAACAATAATGCATCCAATGCAACGCCATCGCACTTTTGAATCAACACGTGTGCACGTTCGAGTGCCAACGATTGATTCATTTCTTCTCTTTTTGACGATGGTTCTTCTTCGTCGTCGTCATCTGATTCTTGTATTTGATCCGAGTGAAGAGGATTATCGTTGCCACAGGAGCTCTTGTTTGCAATTTGGTTCCACAGGTACTTGCATACTTGTTCGTAACCATTGCTGATTGCATAAACGAGCGGTATGGCATGACTGCTATCTGCCAAGTACCACTTTGCGCCCGATTCGATCAACAATTCGACAATTTCAATTTCGTCTTCTTCGCAGGCAATGTGTAGCGGCGTTAATTTGCTATTGCGCGTCGCCATGTTGACGTCCACTTGTCGAGTGCGAATCATCCGGTCGATTACATCGTGCGGTAATATGCTCTCTACGGCTAACATTAATATGCCTGGTTGGTCGGCATCTTCGGTGTCGTGAATGGTCAAATCGACTTGACGATCCATCATGGCATGTAACAGATCGAATAAAGATTGACGTTGACCGCCCGCTAATCCTAATCTCTTTTTTGGTTTCATTTGATTGCATATTCTTAGCACGAGTAATAGCGGCGAATGTTTGGCGTGACTTGGTTGATTGGTAATTTGTTGGTTGACCAGGAGAGATTTGGCGCCAACGTATTGACCGTGTTGAATGGCGACGATGAGCGGCGTGTCGCCTTGTTGGTCCACCGCCGTGGCATCTGCGCCACATTCTATCAAAATTTCACAATTCGAATCTCCATGCTTCTTGCTCTTTGCACAGGCCATTAGCACCGTGTCGTTGTTTTGATCGGTAGCTTGGAAATTGAATTGCGGATGGCTCGCCACGCATCTCACGAATGCAGACACGTCTTGACACGATTGGTTGTCGAGCGCGACGTGAATGCATGTTTGGTGATTCGAATTGAGCTGATTCACGTCGGCACCATTTCTGACCAACAAATCAACCAATGCGTGCGGCATGTGCTGACAAGAGGCCAACACGTGCAACAAACCATTGTTGTTGACGTCTTTGATTTGCATCATTTGAGAAATTTGATCGGGAAATAACGTCACGTATCGATCCAACAAATTCACGACCGATCTCTGATTCGCATGTAAGGTGATGAATTGGTGGAGTAATGTGGTGTTGATGATTTGATCGTCGGGTGGCGATTTGATCGTCATGTTGGTGTAGAACAACGAAGGCCTGCGTTGTAACAACATGATCATGGTGGGCACCATGCTGTCGTTGGCGACGCTCGGTCCATACACACAACAAAAAGCAGGAATGTGACCCTTCGAGTTCATCTTGTAAATGGACTCTGGTAATCTGGAATCCAATTCGATGCAATCCATCAAAATTTTGATCACGTCCGATTGAGCGTACATGCTCGCATAATGTAACGCTGCGTTTCCGAATCCATCGCATGCTCCGATGAATAGCGCTTGGTGTTGCGACGGTTGTAATTTGTTGTTGCTGATCGTGTGAGATGGCGGTTGGTTGATCATGATGGTCACGCTCTCTGCCATTTCTTCTACTTGACTGGTGCATGCCATGTGTAGACAAGTCTGACTGAAGTGATTTAAAATGTCGACGGGGTGATGTTTTTCTTTGACCAGGTACTTGATCACTTCCTTATGTCCGCAGTAACAGGCCATGTGTAGGCATGAATTGGAATCCTGATCAAAGTTCATGAACATTTGATTTGGCGGGAACATTTGGTTGACTTGGTTCCAATGGGCTTGCGACACGAAACAGAGATGTTCGATAACGTCCAACCTACCCATCACACACGCGCATAAAAGTGGGGTCAGTAATTTGTCGGGCGATAACATTTTGATTTGATGGGCAGTGAGTTGGTTGGTGGGTAGGTCGTCGATTCGTAACAATCGAACTTTTCGCAAAAACATTTCCTTGTCGTTGGTCTTGTAAATGTCGTCCCTTATGCGTTTTCCTTTTCCTCTGATGCCTTGAAGCTGATCGTCGACTTGATGTAACGTGATGAACTTGTCAATGACTGTGCTGATGACTTTGGTGCCGATCAGCTTTACAATGTTAAGTCCGTGTGAAATGTTGAATACGATGGCTTGAAAGTACAAATTAGCGTGTGGCGGTATGCTCAATAGTTGATTGTTGATGGTCTTGACGCATGTGTTCCTGAAGCATAGTGCGAAGGAATCAGCGGTGCCGTATCTTGCCAACAAGCAAATGGCGCTCAGTCCATCGTTCATGACGTCATGTTCAGTATCCACTCCTAATTCCTTACAAGTTTTGTAAAAGTGATGGGACGTATTGTTGCTGATGGGCATGATGACAATGTGGTTTTGCGCTGGTTGATAATGTAAACTTCTCGCTGGTTGAATGTTATTTTGATTGGTAGCGAGGTGTTGAACGGGCGGCGGAGTACATGTTGATGGGCTCTGATCTGCCGAATCAAAAATCTCAGCAACCACTCCAACTTTTCTTGGTCTTCCTCTCTTTCTTCCACGTGTGGTCGTACCGCCACGTCCACCACCACGAGTCGTTGCCTGCGTCGCACCGCGCGCCCTTCCTCTGGGTCTTCCTCTTCCTCTTCCACGCACAGGTTTTGGTTTTTGTTCCTGTTCGTCGTCATCTTCGTCGTCGTCATCTTCATTCTTGGCATCGATCAAACCCTTTTGAACGTCGCACCACGTAATTTCCACATTGCAAGCGACGATGGGTTGGTCGGCATCTGTTTGGGTGCGTTCCTGTAACAAGGCCAAATAGACGCCAATGTCCTGCGGTACGTTCAGAAGGCAACCGACCAGCCTAACTCTGGTCACCGTCCTTGGCATTTGCATCATGATCTGTCTCAAGCTGTTGTGAGTGAAGCGATATCCTATGAGCGCAAAATCTTGTAGAGAGCTCTTAATGTTGGGTTGGTCGAACAATTTCTTGAACGAATTGACTTGCACATTGTTCAAGTGCAACTTTTTGATTCCGGTTGGTTTCGTTACGGTTTGGGTTGGTGCGTTGTTTTGGGCGGCCGCATAATTTGCTCTCAGCTGTTACTTGTAAGTATGATAAGTACAATGTAGCGTACCTGTGTTAAAGAGTGCTGTATTTGTTGTATTTGTAATAAAATGTTGCTTCTCTGCTGTTGAACTTGTTCTGGTGTACCGTTGAAATTTGAATGAAGTGCCGAACTAGTATTTTGAAGCAACTGCGTCCTCATTTGTATTTGAATCTGTATTTGGTTAAGTGACTGTTGATGTTGGGTTTGAAAATCTTTCAAGAGGCTGGCTGCCATCAATTCTTGTTTCGCTATTGTTCGAATGATTGGGGCCTTATTGTTTGTTTTGCCCTCCACGTTGTGGAAGTATAGAGTGTCCGCGAGCCCCCAACTTCGTTCTGTGAGTTTAGAAAAACGTCTATTAATGCGACAAGTGGAAGCAAAGTGTGGAAAAGGTGATATGTACTCTAATACTTTTAATATTGTTTTGTCTTCCAGTGTACTAAGGATGTCTGGTTTACTAGGTACACGCACATTCGAGGGATGTTGCACTTGTGCCATTTGATAAAAGAAATGCCCTGCATTCATATTTCAATTGATTTGACAATGAATAAACGAACAAAGTTATCTTCCTTTTACCGCGATCGTTTCAATTTAAAGGTTGGGTGGAAAACAATGACAGGTTGACCAAGAAGCATGTGTTAGCAGAGGCGCAGAAAATGTGCTGACAGCACGCTTTATGCTTAGGACTACAGAAAGCACGACGTTGTGCTTCGTAGTTAAAAGTATAGTGCTCATTGGGAACTACTGGTTCTAACATCTCTATCGGGAAGATTTAAATCGGTTAAAAGAATGAATTAAATACAAGAACTAAATATAACAATAAACAACCAACATTTACTAAACACAATCTTTCTTTTATTGAGAAACTTCAAAAGGGGTACACAACATTGGTCTACCAAGCTCTAAAAACAACAAAATCTTGGTTACTTTTAAGAGAAGATCAAAGCTCTACGTAACGACCGACTAGGTACACCAGCATGCCAGCTGGGAAAATGTTCTAATGATCAGCAAATAAATCACAAATTTGTTGAGATATAAACTGTCCAACGAAAATCTGATAAAAATTAAAACCCCCACTCTTGCATCATATTTAAAATACGAATATTAGAGAAATAGAGGAACATGGTTGAGGTTACTAAAGGGCACCCTTTATCCAACAACTGATAAAGTGGTTGTCCTGTTTCCCGCTTTTTATTTTGATGGCACTGTTTGAGAGACCCACCGCTAAGATTGCGAGGAATGATGCAGATGAAGGAGATATCGTAGCTGAGCTGGATGAGCAGATTACAGAAAAGGAAATCAGAGAGTATTTCGATAGAGTCAGAGTAGCAGTGAGATTGTTTCAAAGTATGTAATCAATTAAAGCAACCACAAATTAACTATATCAGAGGATGGATTGGATCAGAAGAACAACATTGTAGAAATGAAAGATGAGAAAAGATTAATAGCTTACCATCCAGAGACCAAAGAGCCACTATTGTATAAATTCGACAATTGTTTCGATTCGTCAGGTATAGATGGAACGGAAGGCGTAAATGTTCATGAACAAATCTTCGAAGCAGTAGGAGTCCCTTTGGTCAATGCAGTATTAGCGGGCTACAATGCATGCATAATTTGTTACGGACCATCAAAGACCGGCAAAAGTGAATTACTTTACGGAAATGCAGAAAATGCAGGAATTGTAGATTTGGCCGTACAAGAAGGATTTTCTTTTATAAACAACGTTACAGAGAACATTTCATACACGGTTAAATTTTCTTACTGGGAGATGAACAATGACAGCGTGGTGGATCTATTGGATACAAATTTACATTTAGACGACCATCATTCTGAAAAGAGAGTGAAAAGAAACCCAATTCGCGGAGCTTATATTACAGGACTAAAAGAAGAGGTTGTCGAGGTGTGGAAGGATTTAGAAACACTAATAAGCAGCGGAACGCAAAGATCTCAAGAATTAAGCGTCAAGAGAGGAACGCGGTGGCATTCCTTCTTGAGATTAAGTCTGCTAAGAGAAGATGAGGATCACCCAGAGATTACTTTGCGTTCGAACTTATTATTTGTCAATCTGAAGGGTGCTGATAAAGTTGGACGTTTCGTCTCACAATCTTATCCTCATGATGTAGAGGGAAGAGAAATGGATAAAATCAGAATCAAACATGGTTCTAGCATCAATAAATCATTAACTGCTCTCGGTAATGCGATTAATAATGTCATGGACTACACATCTCGTAATCCATTATCGCCAGAGGATGCAAATAACAACGACATTCTGGCAAAGAGAAAATTCACATTACAAGGAATATTTGGAGATTCCAAAACGACGGCCATCCTAGGAGATGCCTTTTGTGGGGATTACTGTACTGTGATGATCGGAAGTGTGTGCCCCACAGAATTCCACTACTTGGAAACAATGGACTCTCTTGAAAATCTACGCATTGCCAACCACATACCTTGTCGACCCAACAGAGGAGACGAAAGAACAAAAGCAAAAGAACTATTCGACAAAATCATAAGGCTCAAGCAGAAAATGCCTCAAGAACCACTAATCACCGCACCAGGTGCTCCGCTCACCGAAGAACAAGAGCGCATGCAACAACTACAGGACGAATATGGCCACATGGTACAAAGAACTGCATACATTAATCCAAAAACAACGTACGTAGATGAAAGACTAAGCACCAAACCTCCACAGATGCGCATGCCAGATAAAAATTTCACCTTTATGGAAACACAACGATATTAAGGCTCACAAACACGGTAGTCGCTCCACATTCTACATACCAAAGAGCAACCCTGCAGATAAAGGAAAAGAAATCTACAAGGGGCAATGGAAACTAAATGAAAAGAGTGGGTTCGGTCTTTACGAGAACGATAAGTTCAAATACGAAGGCGATTGGAAGAATAACAAGAGACATGGAAAGTTAGGTACCCTGTGGCTTAAATCCACCAAAACACAAGATTCGACCACTCCCACGGATCCAGACTCTAAAAAAAAGAAGCAAACAGTGGTTGAGCTTCGCAGGGTATATGTAGGCGGTTGGAAGAATGATAAAAAGCATGGACAAGGCGTATATTATTATACCACGGGCGATATTTACGATGGTGAGTGGAGCGAAAACAAAAGACATGGAAAGGGCGTCATGTATTATGTGGATGGGACAAAGTATGATGGAGAGTGGCAATTGGATAAACAAAGTGGTTTTGGAGTCACTGTGGATTTGAAGACTGGAGATCGATTCGAAGGTCAGCATGTGAATGGCACCAGACATGGCTCTGGCGTGTATTATTATGTAAACAAGGGGCGTATGTATAAAGGGGAGTGGTTTATGGGCGTAGCGAAATCTGGCGAGGTGTCGGAAATACCAAAAACGCATAGGGTTGGAGATATTGCGAGAGAAGCTGGATTGGAATCTATACCAAAGGATTCCCATCCACTTCCTTCGATTGGACTCTTGAATGCCACCGCTGTTGTCGATCAGTGTGCTAAAGAGAATCGCATTCGAATGAGTCATTTGGAGGAGGAAACTCAATCTGCAGATCAATTCGGTAACATGTCTGGTGTGGAGGCCTTGTCTGAACAGGAGGATGATGAAAGTTCGGAAAATATAAGTGAACAGGAACATGAGTTAGATAGTGACCAAGATGAACGTGATGATTAAATTATGAATTTTTATCTTTTTGTTGTTCCATTTCAGTGTCTACTATAATTTCGCTCATCATTGTATTTTGACCCTTGATGATTGCATCGAGTTCTATTTCTTGTTCATCGGGGAGTGGGTGGTTAATGCTTTTTGGTAACCCAATTGTGAACGAACACATAATCAATGTAGAAACACAGATAATCACAAAAGTAAAATGTACATCAAAGGGAAATACTTTGTTATGTACGGACCATGCAAATATGGATCCACCAGCAGCAGGTCCAAATGTGCGAGTGAATGCGACCATGGATTGCGAAATACCATTGAGTCTACCCTTTTGATCAGGTTTAACAGAATTATTAGTTATCATTGAAATAGCAGTGACTTGCAAGTTCATAATAGCGTGGCGAAGGCACATTACAAAAATCAAACCAACCCAAACAAAAATGTTCGACACCGCTTCTAGTTTCACAATTTGTGGATAGAGAATATAAGATGGAGCAATCAAAAGACCAGAATAGCGAATACCACCAATTGCACCCAATTTATCTAATATTTTGGAACACAAAAACAATTGAAATAATATTATAAAAATACCAGTAACTCCTGATAGTATTCCTAATGTTCTCTCTTCTGAAGCAAGACCACCATACTCCACGGGTAGGACCAGCCATAGCGGAATGACCTCATACCATACAATACTAGAGAAACCATAAAATGCATAAATAACAGACGTTGTAAGAGGAATGCGAGATTGTAGAATGGGACTGGTACGTATTCGCTCCCAAAGCGATTTCTTTGGTTCCTGATGTGTACTTGCCTGTTCGACATCTCGGTTCAATCCTCTCCTCAAGACAGCCGGATTGGATTCCTGACATGATGTGAGAATGATGCGACGCTTAAATGACTCACTTTGAGAAAGAAGAGACCAAGAATAAAACCCAAAGTTGCTGTAATGGATACAAAAATGTTGGGAAGTACATAAGGAAATTTTGTAAAAAAGGATCGAAGGAACGTCATGTTCCATTCGTCAAACTTGTCAAACATTGAAGGATAATAATAAACGGGTCTCGATAAAAAACCACCAATGATCGGTCCTAAAATGTTACCAAAACCACCTGCGACTCCTAACACTGAAAAGGCTTTGCTTTGATTTCTCTTGTTTGAAACTTCACCAATGTATCTATTTGTAACATTAACATTTCATCGTTATAAAACATACGTTTTGAAAACACCAAGGTTGCCATTTAGTAACCCAAACAATGTTCTTGTTGCGATGGCCATGTAGAGATTCACGCTAAAGCCGAAAGCTGCTGATGTAATAATTGAACCAAGCATGCCTGCAAGAAGAACGGGGCGCCTTCCGTATCTATCAGAGGCCCATCCCCAGAAAAAACAGCTGAAGAACTGGCCAAGATAGTAGAGCGAACCAATAAATCCCACATAATATCCGATTTGGCTCTTGTCTTGTGTGATTTTGAAATCTTCAACCATGAAAGGAAGATACGGACTAAGGGTTGTAAATGAAAATAAATCACATGTCCACAACAACAGTGCGATGCTCAGTGTTTTCCATGGCAGTCTATCATCAAGATCTGCTTCTGCGTCTTTCTGGTCGTCTTGCAGTAACTCTACATCATCATTGTCGTTAGTAGCGACTTGTACGGCATCCACATCATCCTCAAGTATGGGCTCCTTGTTTAACATTACTTTTGTTTCATTGTAAGAGTTTGGGTTTAGTTGGTTCATTGCACTTGTGCAGGTTCGGACAACAAGTTCAAAATATGAAAAGGACAGTTCCAGAAAGATTGAAATGGTTTCAACGCAAAACTTTACGTATTTCCAAACCAATTTATTCAATGATATACATTTTCATTCAAAGTACAAAACAGGTCTCGCCAAATCAACACCTTTGTATTCTAATGCCTTCTTAATATCTTCAGGATTAAATTTCGCACCCACTCTTGTTCTAAAGTGTGGCAAGTGGATAATCGCCTCAATATCCTTCAATGCTTTGCTCAACTCTTCTTGATTCAACACCGTGGAAGAAAAGAAATTACTAAAACCTTTAAGTATGATTCCCTTCATCAATACACTTGTATGAATGGTCAACGGAACTTGACCACCAAGGAAACCATAGCTGTAGAATGTGGTATTGTTAGGAACAAGATGAATAATTTGATTTAAAACTGCTCCCCCAACCCCATCAAATACAGCTGTTGTCCCTAATTTATGAGACGTTCCTTTCAATTTATTGAAAAATTCAGAATCGGTTTGCGAAAAAACATTTTGACAAGCATACCGTTCTATCTTGTTCTTCTCCTCATCATTTCTAACAATAGATATTAAAGGAATGTGATAAGCATTACATATGCCGATTAAAGCTATCCCAGTGGCCGTGTATGCAGCGGTACTAATAATGCCCTTGTGTCCTTCTGACAAAACTTGTTTGTAGAATGCGTATGCAGTGATAATGTTGACGAGTGAGGCAGAATATTCACATTCGTCGAGATTTTTAGGTAATATAATGCAGTCAAGATGATGCACGTGGGCATACTCACTCCAGGTTCCTACAATATGTTCGCTTCGAACTAGTGATCTGTATATAGCAACATTTTGGTTTGCGAAAGATTCTGGGACACCATCCCCAACTTGAATAACTCTACCTGCGCCAGAGCCACCAAAAATGTCATGTTTACTACCTTGAACACCTACGGGAAATGATCCCTCAATAAGTTTTTTGTCCCCAGGATTGACACCACAGGCTTTCATCTTCACCAAAAGGTGTCCTGGTTCGGCATGGTCTGGTTTTGGGACTGTTTTGAAAACAGCTCCAGGGTTTGATGAACATATAGCTTTCATGCTTTTTCAAGAATGTGTTTCAGTCATTGATCAATTGCGTTGTCATTAAAAGTACTTTTTGTAAACAATCCCGACTTACTCCGCAACAAGACTTTGAGGAACTTCTTTTTATCACAACTTACAAGTAGGCTATTTTATGATAATGTTCTTTTAAAAGTGCGTAGTCAAAACTAAGAAGCATTTTTGACGAATTAACAAAATCGAAGTGCCCATGAGCGTTGTTAATTTGACATCGGAGATGATTTGAGTCTATATAAGAGTCACACAGAGAATGTTGGATGGAAGTCCCTGATTTTGGAATTTGCAATAAATAATCTTCTTATTGTTTTGCTTATTTAGGTCTGGCTAGATTGTTGGTTTCGTTGCTCTTCCAATTTGTTTATCATAACCAACTTTAAGGAAACAATACCGCCAGTGGGTTCCAGCATGAAGCGACAGAATGAATTCAAAGGAACGCCGGTTGATTGTCTTTGAGAAAACAAAATGAGCACAATCCTTCCCCACGACAGCCTTGTAATGATCTTGAAGAAACACTCCAAAACAGAGGAGAATGCAAAATTCGTTACGAACAATATGAAGAAGTGGTTGTATGCCTAATTGAGCATGGACTCAAGCAGTTGGGTCTTATTGAATACGCCTCTGCAATTCCAGTACGCATTATGATCGATGATTCTGATCCTACACGAGAGTTTGATCAAGCAGATGAGGACGAAAAAGATGTTGAGAAATTACCAACAATAATATATATATATACATATATTTTAAAAGTGGGCCTTGCTCATCGTTCACCCGGTTATTTTCCTCACGACATAATTTAGAGCTCTTGAGAATAATGACTGGCGATTAGTTTGGCGTCTTCTCTCTGTCTCCACTCTTAACCTCGGAAGTTGCCTCGCCCTGTCAAGTTCCTGCTGCAGTCTATCGGCCCTTGATTTCTCCGTATCGGCCCTTGCTTTCTCTGCATCCGCTCTTATTGTCTCCGCTTCAGTCCTTGCTTTCTCCTTTTCAATCTGGAGCGAGAATACTCGGACTTGGTCTTGGATTGCCATATATTTGAGCAAACCAGGATTAACCAGTTTAGGATGGGAGAGGACATACATGATTTGGGCCACCGCGTGAACGTTGTTGTATATTGGCAGGAACTCTTGTTTGGATTTGCCGCCGACAAAGGTTCCTAGTTGAATGACCTCCGTAGTTCCAATGAATATAGACTTGGAAGTGACATCATGAACCATCAAAAATCTACAATTTACTCCGTCGGAGAGTAGGGCATGACATGATGGGAATTCATCTTTGTTAGCATCCATCTGGTTCACCGCGTTCACTGCCATCATCTCTGCAACGGTCTGTGTAATCTGCTTCTTACCCTCTAGCAAGCTTTTGCACTCGATGAAGAATAAACTTGGGCGAGGTTCATTTGAAAAAGTGTTCTCTGCCTGTTTGCCGACAACAATATCCAAGTATCCGTGTCCATAAAACATGTCTGAATGTTCAATGTGGGCTTCGTAGTAAAAGCGGAGATCATTGTAGTGCTCGCTAAGCATGTCTTTGGCTTGTTCGCTTATAACGGAACAAAATAGTTTGTGTTGGTTCTCCTGACCACTTTGATTTGTGTGATGGAAGTGTCCACTTCTGACTAAATCATCATACCCTTTTATAATTCTTTTAGCATGAAGTTCTATTACAGCCTTATCAATAGCAGACTCCTCTTCACTTCGTTTTAGAAGTGATTTATGAAACAAGTCGTGCTCAACGGTCAGTAAAGTAATTCCTCTGTACTTGAGGTCAAAGCTGGTCCAAGCGTTGAAGGGCTTGGAGTTCTTGTATAGCTCTGCTCTGAAGCCTTGTATTAAAGTATCATCTCTGGTTGGTTTCTCACAGCGAATCTAAAAAGTTAAACATATTGATATGGACACTTACCAAGTAGGAAACCAAATCTGGGTGGTACTGATTCTTTTTCGTTCCGATAACGAAGTCTACTTCATCAAAGTCGCTACTTATTGTGCCTTTGAAATGTAGTATTTCCTTCATCAGCTTCTTTCTTCCCTTAACTTTATCAACATAAAAGTGCGTATTTTTGAGTGATTGTGAAACGGCATCATATTCCATAAAAAAATGGTTCATTCTCTCCCAAGTACTTTTATATGTATCGAAGTTGCGTGTTGCGCTCAACGACGTGATTTTAGGCATTGGAGATTCGATGTTGGTGTTTGTAAGTGTTTTTTTAGGCTTTGTCCCTTTGTTCTGTTCGTCATCGAGAGGAATTATTTGAAAGTCTGGACTTTATTCGAAATAGTTGTCTGGACAGCTGACATATTAAATTTTGACACAATGTGAATTTTTCCGTTATCCGTTTTTAACAGTTGACTGTGTAAACAGACACAGCAAAGACTCGGTTCGAAAGCAACACACTAACGCTATTCACTTTAAACAAGAAATGGATTTGACAATAGTAGAGAAGTCATTTTAGGGTTCATAGAAGAGGGGCTGAGGAACAACACATAAAAGAAGAACTTGACAACCTAAAGGTAAATAATTGGATACTTAGAGATGAATCGAAGAATAAATTGTTAATTAGTATAATAGGGTTGTTCCCTTTACAAAAATTAATGACGTTAACGCGTTAACGAGTCGTTTACGCAATAACGAGAAAACGCGAAAAACAACATGTGAACAACAAAATAAATTTATTCAACCAAATATTCGTTCACAGGGTGACCCATAATCATACCCAAATTCGCAACAATCGAGCACGCGTAGAATGCTAAATGATGTTTAGACCTGTCATGCCTCCAAGGCTAAGATAATATACCGAAACTTTTAATTCTCCCAATAGCATTTTCAACGAGGATTCTGACCGAGCCAATCACACGATTAACTGCCAACCTTTCTCTCACCATATTATCTTTAAATGGCACAATGCAGTTTGGAAGTCCTTGATTACCTTTATCCCCAAGAGAAAGAAGTTCTGCCTGCTAAAAGAATTTGCGAAGAACGACCTCTCTCACCACCACTCATTGAGACTGCAACTATTCCAGCAGTAGAAGAAAAGAAGCAGTACTACCACCTTGAATCAGCAGCAGCACACTTCTATTTTATTCATTTCAACCCGAACCGCACATTTGAATTTCGTTGTGTTAGTGGATTACAACACCCCTGTGAATTAGGTCTCCAAGTGGGCCGTGTTTTGGTAAGCAGAACAGGCGAAGTGGGCTGAACCGTTAGCGAGTGAGAAAAGCGTAAACCATAAAAGGCGTTGGTTGATAAAGACAGCAGGAATGTGGTCATGGAAGTCGACATCATCTAAGGATTGTGTAACAATTCACCTGCCGAATGAACCAGCCCTGAAAATTGATGGCGCGATAGGAATCAGATATTATCAAAGGAGCATTTGTTGGATTTGAGTTGTTCCAAATAAATAATAGATGTTGTTGAGTGTGGTTTGCCGACGTGCTGTGTTCAATCATTTCCATTATTGTATATCAAACCTGGTTAATGTGTACAAATGGATGTAGAGACTGTCTCTCTTTTAATGGACTGGGCAAACGTGGAAACTCTGGATTATCCCTTGCTGCAAAAATTGATCCCACTCTGTTGTAGCATTGCGGGCGGACAAAACAAGAATCGCTTTCAGCTGTATCTAGTATCATTGGGATTGGCTGCTTCTGTCAGAATGAAATTCATGGTTGTTGGTCACACATTTAAATCCTGATGGAGCATTTGCATGGAGAGGAATGGTAACACAAAGTCTGGTGATAGAATGATCGGTTTTTGACCGTTTCTCACCTTCTGTAACTTCAATCATTCTCACAAGTTTGGAGAACTTCTTTTTATTACAACTTACAAGTAGGCTATTTTATGATAATGTTGTTGCTACCTTGACCTGCCTCCGCGACCTCTTCCACGCTTACCACCTCTAGATGAATTGAATAAAAAAATTGAATAAGATTCACTCCATATTTGCTCATTGCAATTTTTTCAATACACAAGAGACAACCCTTCGCGGATGCCCTCAATGACAACGCAATTGATCAATGACTGAAACGCATTCTTGAAAAAGCATCTAGAGCAAGCGAGTTGGCGATCTGAGGGCTACTTGAAGACAGGAATTTTGTCATCTGATCCAACTTTTTCAAAACATTTTGGACTTGCTCTAGCTGCATCCAATCACCTTGATTTATTGTCAGATCATCAAGCTCCTCACTCTGTGTGTACTGTACAAGTTCTCTTGGAAATCTCAAAGCGCTATCAATCATAAGATATGTAGAGTTCCAGCGAGTGTGTATGTCGTAATCATTGAACTGCATCTGTTGATCATTGTTGCATAGACCCAACCATCGCTCGTGTTGCTGTGGAGAGTCCTTGATATGTAGCACAACAGTTCGTACCTTCATGATTGAGCTTAATGAAGCAATGTTTTGCTTGGCATCCATTTCAAGAGAACAACATCGCTCAAATGTTGGAGGGCAAGAGAAGAATCAGGATGTTAGAGCTTCAGAGAAACCAGGCGATGTTGAAAGCAATGCTTTTAAAGGTGGAGAGCGACATTTTCCTCTTCCAGGCTTATTTTGAATAAATATTTATTTTTCATTTTTCTGTTTGTCAAAAATCTATTAAAAGTGGTTGTTTTGATTGAAAGAGACAATACAGTAGGGTAATTTATTATTTGTATTTGATCTGTTATTTGCAAATAATATTTGAATTTATTTACAAGTAGGCTATTTTATGATAATGTTCTTTTAAAAGTGTGTAGTCAAAACTAAGAAGCATTTTTGACAAATTAACAAAATCTGACTGCCCATGAGTGTTGTTAATTTGACATTGGAGATAATTTGAGTTTGGCTATTTATTAAACATTACTTGTCATCTCAGTATGTATATTCAACTGATTACAAGTATGATCTTCTACATGACAAATACCATCCAAAAGTCTGTGTAGATATTGATAAATTAAACCGGTCTGAACAGAAGTTTTTACTTCGTCTTCGCTCCAATCAACTTTGTATGCTTTCAAAAATGCGTTATTGGATTAACAATTCTAATTTTGACACTATATATATCACATGAAGATCAGCAACATTTATTGTTAGACTGTCGCTTTGGCAAGTCAAAACTGCAGCAAGCGATGGTTGACATATACCAGGTTATTAAAGACAACCTTAAGTTTAGTTTCCTAATCAGAGGCATTATTAAATTATCTCATCTCCCAGCGTGGAATTGAAGAAAGTGTGGATATTTTGGATGTTTCAGAAGAATGGAAACAGTCTATTTATATCAGTATGCTTGGTTATACTAGCATGAAGACTGTTAAAAGTTTTACAAGAAATTTCAGAGTATTCAAGCCATTTTTAGTTCTCTCCAAAACTTCAACTATCCTAATGGAAGCTTCACATTCTATATGAACTGCTCAATGCATTTACAAAGCAAATAGTGAATGTGAGCCATTACCTTCCAGGTGATTTGTATATAATTTATTTTAGTGTATAGTAACTCATCAACACTTGTTGACAGGGTTTTTAATTAAATACCAATAAACTATACAGGCTAGATCCCTGTTTTTACAAAAACCAACTTTAAGGAAACAATACCGCCAGTAGATTCCAGCATTAAGCGACAGAATGAATTCAAAGGAACGCTGGTTGATTGTCTTTGAGAAAACAAAATGAGCATAATCCTTCCCTACGACAGCCTTGTAATGATCTTGAAGAAACACTCTAAAACAGAGGAGAATACAAAATTTGTTACAAACAATATAAAGAAGTGGTTGTATGCCTAATTAAGCATGGACTCAAGCAGTTAGGTCTTATTGAATACACTTCTGCAATTTCAGTACGCATTATGATCAATGATTCTGATCCTACACAAGAGTTTGATCAAGCAGATAAGGACAAAAAAGATGTTGAGAAATTACCAACAATAATATATATATCTCTTAAAGCGCCCACAGTGTGATGGATTAGTAATATAAAATCAATCAAAACTTAATGCACCATTACAATAGTATATTAAGAGTCAATTAAAACTAAAAAATATTTTGGGCACCAATACCCAGATAGCAGTCTAAGAGATATACATATATTTTATTACAAAAAAGTGGGCCTTACTCATTGTTCACCCGGTTATTTTCCTCATGACATAATTTAGAGCTCTTGAGAATAATGACTGGCGATTAGTTTGGCGTCTTCTCTCTGTCTCCACTTTTAACCTCGGAAGTTGTCTCGCCCTGTCAAGTTCCTGCTGCAGTTTATCGGCCCTTGCTTTCTCCTTTTCAATATGGAGTGAGATTACTCAGACTTGGTCTTGGATTGCCATATATTTAAGCAAACCAGGATTAACCAGTTTAGAATGGGAGATGACGTACATGATTTGGCCCACCGCGTAAACATCGTTGTATATTGGCAGGAACTCTTGTTCGGATTTGCCGCCGACAAAGGTTCCTAGTTGAATGACCTCTGTAGTTCCAATGAATATAGACTTGGAAGTGACATTATGAATTATCAAAAATCTACAATTTACTCTATTAGAGAGTAGGAGATAATTTATCTTTGTTAGCATCCATTTGGTTTACTACGCTCACTGCCATTACCTCTGCAACAGTTTATGTTTATGTAATTTGCTTCTTACCTTTTACAAATTTAAAAAGTAAATATAACAAAGTCCATTTTGTTTGTTGTTAAGAAGAATAATAATTTTATTAATAACAATATTATTATTTATATATTAATATTTAATTAAAAATAATAATAATAATTATTAAATATATCAATTATTATTAATTATTATTATTTTTCTTTTTATAAAACAAGGATTAACATGAATTGTTGATATATTACAAGACGCTGAAAGACATAAGCACACATACATTGGATAAATAGTATAGACAAAGAAGACAAATTAACTGTGCAACAGGTTCACCTAACAATGGACGCTGTTAAAGGAGGTAAATTTGTGTACATATACATTTTACAGTTTGTGGACAGAATAACAAAAAAATCAAACAATTATAAGAGGAAAAAAGTATTGAAAGAAAAAATGACAAGAGAAGAGAGTGACTATATTATTGAAATAGCAAAGGGAATCAAATATAATATAAATAAAGAGCAGGTAAAGTCTAGTTGATGGATTTTATAGTAAGCCTCCTGAACACCTTAGAGTATCCATAGCATGCGCAATAGATGCTTTTGAAAATAAAGATGAAGCAAGCAGCACAAAACAAAATCACTCGATTCTAGCTTGAAAATAACTTTTTCTATTATTTAATGCATGACTTCTTTTTTTGAAAACAGGGATAAGCCTGATAGTTTATTGGTAGTTTTACAACCCCCGTCAATGGTTATTGATGAGTTACTTTACAAAAAAATTATATATACAAATCACCAGGAAGGTAATTGCTTGTGTTCACAATTTGCCTTGTAAACACATCAAGCGGTCCAAATGGAACGGGAAGTTTCCATGAGTATTGTAGATATTTTTTGGAGTACAGAAAGAGGCTTGAGAACTCTGAAGTGCTTGTTGAATCGCTTGAAAGTGTCCATACTAACATATCCTAGCAAACTAGCATAAATGGACCTCTTCCAATCTTCCGGCAACTCTGACATCTCGATTGCTTCCTTCGATTCCGCGCTGCGTCAAATAATATGGCGCTCCTTAAAATTTAAAAATGTCTCGAATAACAAAGCCAGGTTTCAGATTATCCTGGATAACCTTATTGATTCTGACCATGACAGCCGCATCTTTTGGGTGTTAATAGTTGGATTCAGCTCATTATGGCTGTCAACACCATAATTTTACCAACCATCACTTATGCTGCCGATTGTTTCAGCTGGACTCCCTTACAACTCCAGCAACTTGATAGCTTGGTGTCATCTTTATTTATCAACATCGCTGGAATAAGAAGAAAAAATATAAGGAGAATGTTTCTATTTACGCCGCCACACAGAGGGGGGTATGGCCTTGGTCACCCCTCCACATTGATTAAAAGTGAAGTTTTGTTGGACTCTACAAGTCCTTTAGATGAAAGTGCAAAAAGAGAGCGTGTAGGGATTCTCTCCTCTTGATGTTCAATTTTCCACGTCTCTTACAATTATCCACGAGTTGGTTCGATTTTCCCCAAGCAGTGATTTTTCTCCGCTAGCAGTAACATTTTCCGCTAGCAGTTCACTTTTCCACCGCTAGTTCCAATCTCTATAATCGGTCATAAACATCCACATTCATTATTAAATCATGTACAAATCTTCTTATCAGCATTACAAACATGTCGTTATAATCAGAATGCCGCCAAAATCGTTGCGGTAATGATTTCGCGCTGCTTTGCAGTTATAAATTCATTCGCTCCGGCGCCAAATTGCATTGTTACCTTTTAATAAAATGAACGACAATGATGGAGAATTCCACCCTTCTGATGATGTTGACAGCACTGATGAAGAGGAAGAAGTATTTGATGCTGGCGACCACTATATAATGTCAGAAAATAGACCCTAAAAGGATGGTTCAATTAATGTTTTGGTATTATAAGTGATGTCAAATAAACAATTAGTTTTATTGTAAATATATACATGAATCTTAAATTCTTCAGACATTTTGCTGTACAATATAGGTTTGTTTGATGTTGTCTAGATATTTAGGTGGATCATATAGAGTCAGCACACTAGAGTGATTCAAAGATTTATTGTTGTATGTATTGTGTGAGGCTTAAGTAATAGCAGGTGATGGAGGTTTATGACCGACTGTGGAGATTGGAACTAGCGGTGGAAAAGTGAACTGCTAGCGGAAAATGTTACTGCTAGCGGAGAAAAATCACTGCTTGGGGAAAATCAAACCAACTCGTGGAACTGCCTTATTGACAGCCATATAGATCTTTACATATGTTTCCCTACGGCCTAAATCCTTACATCTTTGAGTGGTGAAAAGCGATCTATATCTTGTGTTTCTGCTTGAATACTTGGACTTGCGTTTGAATGCTTGATTGAGACCTTTAAGCATGGCAGGTAGTTGTGAACAGGTTCAGGCGGCCAAATTCTTGGAATGAATCAGCCCCTTCCAAAACTGTTTAAAACAAGAATTGAACCTGTAACTTTTTCATCAAAGATTCATTTTACTTGACCACTGAGCTAGGTGGCCGCCAGTTTGTCTATTAACTACTCGCGTCTGAGGGTTTCCAATTGGTGACTACTCAAAAAAGTGATAAACATCAACCTTTTCACAATTTTAATATTAATCATCACACTTTGTAAATGGTTGGAAAGGCCCTACAGATAGAGGGTATCCTGAAAATTTCTTTGTAATGTTTTTCACCACAATTCTGTTACCAGCTGTGACTCCGGCACTAACTTCTAGTGGCATAATCTTGGCAATTTTCTCATATAGAGCAGATAGCTTGCCCTCATTGTTGAAAACAAAAGACTTAAATACAACGTTTAACGCTGTTTCAAGGTTACATTCAGCTTTACTATTCTTAAAATTGTGGAAGGGGTGTGACATGGTAAAATGATTAGATTGTTTTGTTTGGTAAAAAGTTGGTAATGTTAAAATCTTTAAATGGTTGTGGAAAGTCATCAAAGAAAGCCAAAGCATCACTACCACTTAAACCTAATTACAAAATATTGCCATGCAATGTTCTTTATATAGTACTGAGTAGAGTATGCAATCAGGCCACAGTATTCAAAGAAGTCAGCAAAACATAGGTTGACTAAACTTTCACACAGCCTGTAATATCTTTTTTATGTTATTCTTGTCCTTGCTATTAGGTTTGATTATGTTTATTATTATCATATAATTTACAGGGGGGTCTAACTTCGGTAGTTGCGGTGAAATGAGCTAAAATAAAAAAATTATTTTTAAAATATTATTACCCGATTACTATTACTATATTAGGGTTCATATCAGGAGGAACATATTCAAGGTCTGCTACATCAGAGGTGTCAACTACATCTACTGTGCCTATAATGTCTACTGCATCCATTTCGTCCGTGGAACTGTTTTTTGTACAGTATTCAGATAGATACAATCTAAATTCTTGTTTATACAGAATATACTCATACTATGTATATATACTATTGAGTCAAACTGCTGGAGACACTTTGAATACACTTGACAAATTAGCTTTAATTGTAGAATTTATTATACAAAATGATAAAATCATGATATTTAATACTTTCTCCGCCTTGATATCGTGTTAGTTTAGCCAAAAGTCAAAAACAACCAATAAATAATTGTTCGTCTGTAAATTGAAAATGTTGTTACGTTGGACCCCCTGTGTATTTAACGAGAAATTATCTTGCACCTCTAATTGGGAAAAAGCTTTTTAATATAGAAACTTTAAAAATAAATATTTATTAATTTAGATGCAAAACAGGCTCAAAATTCTTCATAGCTCATTTCAGATTTTATTTAACCGCACTACCAAGTTGTACCCCTGCATGTAATATGATAATCCAAATAAAGAACTTAACTATTTTAAAACTTTAAAGTTTTTATAAAAAACAATCAGTTTATTCTTTTCTTCTTACATTTTAACATCAAGTCTTCCTTTCAAAATATATTACTGGGAACTTTCAAAACAATTGTTTCAGTCAACTTAATCACTCATCCTCCATAAAAATTAATAAATCATTCCCTTACATAAAACTAGGACTTCAATTTTTTAATTACGGTCATTTGTAATAATTATACAAATAATTAATTTGTGTTTTGGAATAATTCCCACCTCGTTCCACACTGCAATTAAAAATAAATGAGGATTAAAAATATTTTATTTTCTTTCCTTTTGGGCCCTGCTAGCTGTGTCGCCGATTAGCTGTTGTTTTTCCGCTTCTGATTTATATTTGATCTTTTTGTTTAAAGAGATTACTTTTATCAGTTCCTGTACTTCTATTTCTGTGAACTTCTTGATCGAGTTYGAATCTTGTGCTCCAGGTAAGAMATATTCCTTAATATTGATCTCAAGCATTTTACACACCTTTCRAACAGCCGACTCGGTCTTTCCACAATTTACAAAGTCTGYATAGACAGCGCGGCTACATTTACTAAATTAAATTCATAATAGGAGGTTGAATCTTCTTGCCTTGCTCTATGCAACTATTTTGTGACGTGATCATGCGTCTGTTCAACCATTTCTAGGCGTAACTCTGCCAAATCTTTATACCTCTCTATATCTTTAAAGGCTTGCTTGTATTTTGCCTTCAGTATGTCATACTGTACAAGTAGCTCCTCATATTTAACTCTCTTGTTTGGTTGCTCACCAGTACTTGCACATCTCCTTTCATGTGCTGACAAAGATGCAGACGCGGATGTTGATGCAGGTGCTGTAGATGTAGGCGCGGATGTTGATGCTTGCTGTTCTGTTATAGATTCAGATGCTTCCATTTCTGTTGATTGGGGCTCTTTTAGATTAGAACTAGTAAGAGCTACAATTGCGCATTCTACATCCTCCTCAGATATGGTACTTCCTTTAAACTTGACAAACAAACGTTATCTAGCGTCCAAGTAGTAAAGCCACCAATATCCACAGTAAGAATTGGACCAGAACCATCTGGTTTAGATAGATCCCTCTGTTCTTCAACAACAGACGTCAGTAGAACTTCAACCTCTGTTGGAGATGAGAATGATATTACTTTAGCAATTTTAATGGCACTGTGTATCAAATCCACCAACAAATCCTTTTTAATTGTTGATGGCTGTGATTCTGACTCTGAATTTTGCTCATCGCCATCATCATTGCTTCCTCCATAGGTTCCTTTGTCCTGTAAAGACTTTATAATGTCTTTTACCGTCTCATTCAAGGTGGAGTACTTTATAAAAATCTCAAGTACCTCTTTATCCTATCATTTTTGCTCAATGTGACCATTGATAAGATATTGTTCATTGTCTGTAGATTAAGGCCATCTAAACCTTCCTTTTCAAATCTTCTACACTGGTTTATATCCAATGTGATGTGTACCATGTTACGTTGTAGTGTTTGTTTCCAAAAGATAGGATACAACTCCTCTCTTCCAACTTCTAACAAACAAAGACATGACAAGTATTCCTAGTAGTATCACCATTCACAAGAACAAAGCAATACCTCTTCTCAAAAGAGCCGCTTGGATACCCAGAGTTCCAGAAGATGGGGCTTTACCAACTAAGAAACAAGACCATGAAGTTGGTGAAGGATTTTTTCAGATTCTTCGTGCTAGCCACCCAGCTGACAATGCTGATTAGTTCGTTCATCAGTGACTACAACTTCAGAGCGGTCCATATCTATGTGGAACTGCACAGCATTCAAGACATACACTCAGTGTATAATACGCTCAAACAATGGAGAGATTCTGCCGGCAATTTTGTTGTTGAAAGGGTGCACATTAACATATTTCTCAAAAAGTTGTCAAGGGCAGTCATTAATTGTTCCAATAGAGGTGCGTCATTGTGTTACTTGCAAGCCATTAAGAAGGATAGGTACAATGGAATGCTAGAAAGCATGGCTTTTAGACTACTTTCTTATGGTCAGTTAAGTAACATTGAGGGTGTAATATGCTTGGAAGACCGTTATAAAGACCTGAAAGAGTTAGAAAAAGAGTGTGATTTTTTTAAAGTGTACCTCCATTGTTACGACGAGGAATTGGATAAACCTGGCTTTTACCACTGCTCATTCAGGCCCGATAAAAGGCCCTAATTTAAAGCTATGGGAGTCCAGAGAAGCCTTCGTGGATGTTAAATTTGTGTTTGACATGCCAATCCCTAATTAAATAATTTATCAAAACGAAGTTGTCCAATTTCCGTCCTTTTCAATTTTGGTTCGGATATGTACCAAAATGAAACATAAAAAATTAAAATGGAGACAAAAGACCCAATAACGAAATTTATTTTTTGGAATGAATGTAGTTCATAGGGTTGGAGACCATTCTTCTTCTACCTTCCAATGTATCATCGTCTACTTGAAACTCCATCTTTTGAGGATTTGTATACGGTTGTTTCAGTTGTGGTATTCTCATATGGTTAGAGCGAATTGGAGTTATAAAATAAAAGTTAGAGACACGCAAACAAACACAGACATCTTGCACACTTTTAACATCAAGTAGGACCATTTTTCTTTTTTCTTGGGTGGTGCACTTAATTGTATCGCTCCCCATCTTACAATCAAAAGAATTGATTAAAACAAAACATCTATTCTTATACTTGAAACCAAACTCAAACTGACCGCATATGAGTAATCCTTTAAACTTTGCCAAAATCCAGGAGCTATCGTTCTTATATACTGATTTAACTCGAGATAGGAATTTAGTCTTGCCAATATTAAATACATCAAATCTTATACATTCATCAAACTCAATGTCATATTCTATCAAAACATCTGTGCAAGTATCATCAGCATTATAGCAGTCAAGATCTGAGGTGCGATAAAAACAAGAATCGTATGTAAGTGGCATTTTTGTGTGTTCACTTGAAATGGTGCTTTCTATATTATCTTCGTATTTCCAACCAATCTTCTGAAGATATTCAACAAATGGATGATCTGCATTAAATTCTTTCCCTTCACAGTCCCTCATAGAGTACAATATTGTTCGAAGCTGATTTCTTGTCATGATTCTGTCATGAAGACTAATTATTGGATTATTTGTAGCATTGTTCATCCCAACAAGCTGTCCATTTATATCTTCAAATAGATATGCACTGATGTTACGTAGTGGACCATAATTACGTAATGCATCTCCAATATGGAGGAGCTGATGTACCTTGATGGTCATAGCAGTTTCCCCATACAAAAGTTCTACACCTTCAACAAAATTCTGGAGCAGTAGCTCTACATAATCTATATTATCGAGAGAAATCTTGTCTTTAGAAATTATACGATATGCTGTGACTAGTTTCATCCAATGGTCAAGATACACATCTGGGAGTAGATCTTTAAGAGCACCCTCTGAATAATATAGTGCGAAAGATCGATATTCATCTGCCTTCCAACCATCTCTATATTTGAAAATAGACTTTCTAGTAAGATCATGAGGTATCCTGATAGCATCTATTCTATTTCCAAATTTTTTTGTATTCTCATCAGAGAGCCTCCATAAGTCATCACATCCCTTCTTTTTTGCTTTCTTTGGTGCCCACTTTAATAAAAAATATTTGATAACACCTTGATCAAGCGTGTGCATTACTTCTGGTGGTGTCATAATTGTAGGATCAAAATACTCTAAATCTAAAAGAGGTGTACGCTCTTTGACACCACGAAAAGGCATTTTAGGGGATCCATATACAGAGTCTAATAAGAATGTACGGTGCGTGCGTTTACAGTAAGATGTGCCAATATACGGGAAACAGGTAGGAGTATGACCTTTTATGCTGCGACCGGGATGTAGACAATAAGGACAGCGGAATCGTCCTCCATTCATACAAAGCAATGCATCTCTCTCTTTTATATCAGCAATCAATGAAGTTACAATACCTCCAACTTTAAAAGGAACTGTAGAGAATTCAATATCAATTCCATTCAAAATCAGGCTCTTCCTTATCTCATCAACAATTAATTGAAGATATGCCTTATATTTTATCTCTACTTTTGAGGACATGAGTCCAACAACAATAACATTGGAATGTTTAAAGCGTTTACGTAGTGGTATTGTAGTGTTTACCAAATAAACAGCAGTGACTCCAGTTTTCTTCTCTGTATGTAGCTGCACTCCATCAGCAAACATCTGATATGACATAACATGAGAATATTTTAATGGTCCGTTACGTTTTAAATCTTGAACAACCTTGCCATCATTATACTCACAAATATCATCTTTCGCAGCACTATAGTTATTATCATGCTCAATCCCCTCTTTCAAGGCTTGAATATGGAGTGGGTCTCGAAGTTGGAACGCAATTGCGTCTGATACATTAAATATAGTAAGGTTGACCTCTGAGGTATTATATACTGTATGTCGCACGCCATCCCGCACCTGGGAGCTCACAACCTCTTTTAAACATTGGCGTGTGCACCGTGGTAATTCAAGGAGTGACCATAAATTATTATCTAAATCAATATTTGATTGTGGAAATAATTCATATACAGTATC
>JAOPGA020001330.1:0-67860 GCA_026419775.2 Acrasis kona | reverse complement strand
TTGTAATCCAGATATAGTGACTTACATCATCCTCATAAACGGTTTTGTGAATGCTAAATTATTTGACGACGCACACAAGTTGTATGAATCATTAAAAGAAAGTGGCTTGAACATGAATATCGAAGCATGGAACACTGTCATCAAGATGAAGACATCAAGTGGCGATATAGATGGTGCTCTCGACGTTGTTGTATCTATGAAACAACAAGGTTTCAGCCCAGACATGGTATCATTTGTTACCTTGTTGAGTGGGTGTGTGAACTCTGGTATGCAAGAACAAGCGCGCCAGATACACACGATGCTTGTTGACAGCAAACTAGAAATAAGCCTTGAAGCATGGAATACGATCATCAAGATGCATATGATGGATGGACAGTTTAAGCTTGCACTGCAGGCGTATGATGATATGATCAAACACAACTGCCCTACAGATGTGAATAGAGCAAATTTACTACCTGATGCTCAAATATACACATCGCTGATAAATAGTTGCATAAATAAGGGTGATATTAAAACAGCCTCGCTTGTATATCAAACTGCTGTATGTAATAAAGTGGTATCAGATAAACAATTTTATGACGCAATCATAAAATTGCATTTGAATCAGGGTAATAGCAATGATGCATTTTCAATTCTTGAAGAGATGCAAGCACGTTGTGAGGACATTAAACCTGATGTCACGACATATGTTATATTTATAAACGCTTGTATAAGTATGCGCCTTTTTGAGGATGCAGAAAGAGCGTACAACATGTTATTATTGAGCAGTATTGAGTTCAATATCTATTTATGGAACACTGTTATCAAACTATACGCTAACRCTCCAAACAATCTAATCAATAAAGCAATCCAACTTTTCAATTGTATGATCAAAGAGGGTTGTAATCCAGATATAGTGACTTACATCATCCTCATAAACGGTTTTGTGAATGCTGAATTATTTGACGACGCACACAAGTTGTATGAATCATTAAAAGAAAGTGGCTTGAGCATGAATATCGAAGCATGGAACACTGTCATTAAGATGAAGACATCAAGTGGCGATATAGATGGTGCTCTCGACGTTGTTGTATCTATGAAACAACAGGGTTTCAGCCCAGACATGGTATCATTTGTTACCTTGTTGAGTGGGTGTGTGAACTCTGGTATGCAAGAACAAGCGCGCCAGATACACACGATGCTTGTTGACAGCAAACTAGAAATAAGCTCTGAAGCATGGAATACGATCATCAAGATGCATATGATGGATGGACAGTTTAAGCTTGCACTGCAGGCGTATGATGATATGATCAAACACAACTGCCCTGCTATGGACTTTACATTCTGTATAATTTTATCCGGACTTAGGGACTCGAAGTCATTGATTGTTGCAGTCAACTACATCAAGCAATCAAGTGTAGAATACACGACTGTCCTTTACAATGCACTCATAAATGCGTATATCAAGTTTGATATGTCTACCGACGCATATAATATATTTGTCAGCATGAATGAGGAGAAAAGAGATATATGGACGTATAGAAACTTGTTAACTGGGCCTGGTCGTCTTTTGTATAACCAAAAGATTTATAATGAACTTATCAACAAAAAACATAGAAGTGACGTTGATGAGTGTGCTATCATAATCTGTAAAACTAAAATGCACGATTACAATGATGTGATCAATGTGCCTAAAATCTTAACAACCAGAAATATCAATATCTGGAACTCCTTACTCTTTATGTGTTCAAGAGGCGCCCTTGGTGTAGAGGCTGCTACCATTATACAAAGAATGAAGGACGTTGGTGTTGTACCTGACATCTCCTCTTATATTAGTGCTATCTCTGCATGTAGTCATCGTTTGCTTGTTGATATTGCAGAGTCACTCTACAAAGATGCGATGAATCATATAGTTATGTCAGAAGAGTTGTTAATAAGCATGATCGATGTATACGCAAGGTCGAATAATCTTGAAAAAGCTGAACATTATGCAAGGTTAGTGAAAAAGAACAAAACACTTGCATGGACGGCATTCTTAGCAGGATGTAAAAAAGTCGTGGACTATAGCACTGTGCGCAGAATAAGGAAGGAATTTCCATTCTTAGAAAAAGATGCCTCTGCAATGGTATTGATGTCTAATGTAGCCGCAGTTGCAGGAGAATATGGCGAAAAAGATAAGATGAGAGAAATGATGGATGAACGTAATTTGAAGAAGATACCTGGAGTATCTTACGTGGTTCTTCAAAATGGACAAGTTCACCGATATACAGTGGAGGACGAAAAAGTACCGAAAAAAGCAATAGACATGATTGACAGCATCTACTTCAAGATTGCTGAGAATTATAATTACGTAGCAGATGTAAGTTGCGTCCTTAGAAAATTTCCAGATAGAGAAGTTGCGATTACACATTTACATAGACACAGTGAGAAACTAGCGCTGGGCATGGCGCTGACAGAACCAGGAAATCACACTATTGATATTACAGAGAATCTCAGGATGTGTATGGACTGCCACAACTTCATTGAGAAGACAAGTAATTTGTATCCAAGTAGAAAAATTATTATTGAGGACACAGCAAGATCACATATATTTATGAATGGTTCATGTTCGTGTGGAGGAGATTATTAACGTTAATACTGTTGTCGACCTCGGTTCTTAATTTTTTTCTTTGTAATTTCGACCCTGCTCGTCGTTTTATACACAGTCCCTCTTGATGTAAAGGTTGGTTTAAACGTTCATTAGGTTAGTTTTAGTCAGTGGAAATTTTAACGCATAAACTGTGTAAGTGACAATTTATATAACCTTATTTACTAATTCAATTATACGCTGCAAAGAGGTTATCAAAAACGATGGTCGGAAGAGAAGGCTTTTGTTCGCTAAAAACAGACTCAAATTATTGTCAGAAAAGAAGTTAAAGTAACCTCTGGATGAGAGAGGCAAGTTAGAAGAAGTTCGTGAGATTTTACAAGAGTGGTTTATAAGATACCTCAAGAAGCAAGAATAAAAATATTTTGCAAAGTTTTTTATTCTTTCTTCATAATTGTTTGTGTTTGACTTAGTTGTTTAAAAAATGGATGTGCTTTTTTACAATTATTTTTAAAATAGATGAATTTATTTCCACCCTCGTTATGGTCTAAAGGGCCTTGAGATCACTGACTAACCTCACAAGAGCTTTCGTGTTTACATCTACCGCATTTCTTGCTACTAATCCAAAAGCATTCATGCTGCTCGTTTAGGAAATTCAGCAAGTTATTGCTTTGTTGCAGAGTGTTCTACATGTATGGAGAGTCGTAGGACTATTCGTACACCATAGTCGATGGAATGACGAACATTCGACTGAAGATTTAATTGCAAAGAATATACCTGTCGATTAGGCATTCCCACTGTATTTTTTACATGAGTGAGCGCGAATTTGCGAAATAATGTGTTCCATGACCTACAAACCCCTCTGAAAAGAAGAAATGTTTGCGGTGGTAGGTATTTGATAATATTCATAACAATTTCTGGAATTTAGGTCAAACCATCGAGACTGTGTGACATTGGTAGTGTCTGCGTTTACATGTACTTTTTTTCGGGCTTTTTATTAATTTACAATGGACAAAACAGAACAGGCAGCACAAGAGTTTGAATCCTTCTTATTGATCCAGTCTGAGATCAAATCGCATAATATACATTATCAAGTAAGTTAATGTATTGCACTGTAACTAACATAAAGTCGTTACCTCCATTTTTGAGATCACAGTAAGTAGAGTCAATGAAACAGTTCACAACTTGATAGTGTTACATCGCTAAGGGACAACAGCAACAAGAGATCATATAAATCAAATTACATGAGGCGTTGTGAACATGACAGGAAGAGTCATACCATTTTAACAAGAGAAAAGAACAGTAATCAAACTAAAAATGAAGGAACGATCATAAAACCTCTCAGCAATAAAGTAGTCATAAACAATGAACCCCTCGTTAGTAGCAAAAACACATAAAGTTCTTAATTTTTCAATTAAACCTTGACTTTATTGACACCACTCACTACAAATTCTAATTAGACATAGATTAATGTTATACATTTTGTATTTCAACATTTCTGTACTTGTGCAACTCTGGATCTGACAATAACTTGTTCATATGTTCACGTACTAAACAAATTCTAATTTCAACATCTCCTTTCTTCTTGCACGCATACATTCTAAATAAACCCTCCCATAGAGCCGGAACCTCACCAGCATTGAACGGACTTCTTCCGAAACTAACAGCATACAAATCAAAACTAACCAAAGAAGACACAATAATATTAGATCCATAAAAGGACTTGTCATATGCCAATGATTGAGGTCTCGGAACCACACTAACATAATCAATCCAGTTTTGAATACGTTCTTCTGTAACAGAATTGATGGAGCGACGGACAATGGCAGCAGAGCGGGATAGTGGACTAGAGAGGAGTTCTCCAACAGTTATGGGATCGGTAAACGGAGTGTACACCATATTGCCAACAAAAACTTTCACATTGTAAAATAAAAATGAAGCCTTAAAACTCACCTTTTGTTGGAATCATTTTTTTTCGTAAATTATTTGCCTGAATTACAATCGTGCTTTCTTCACGGCCAAGTCCTCTTGCTCTACTAACCACCCTCCACATATGGGCGCACAGTGCGTCATTGGTACTGACCCACGGTACTTGATATTCAGATGGATCCTGAGCGCTCTTCTTCATATTCTCTAGTTCATGACTAGTGAACACTATGGTGTCACTGACGGTAGGAGGTCTTGTTTTAAGTGATTCTTGATAAGAATGTTCTAATTTAGCAGTATGTCCAGGGAATTGAATATTAGGGTCGACTGATGGTGATGGTTGGAGATGGGATCTATCAAATGTGGGTTTTGTAAAGGGTTTGCCATGGTGGACCTTGCTCCAATTTTGTAGAAACACCACTGCAGATTCTCCGTCTAAAAGGCGGTGGTCGAATTCAGCAGAGAGTACAACACCGCCACAAACAAAGTATGTTAGTTGAATCTGGCACGGTGAAAGGCCTGTCCAATGTGAACATAGATTTTCTTTTTGGAACTCGTCAGAGGAACCGAATTTAAATTGATTAAGTGGTGCGTCTACACGAACGATGTCAAATTGAACTCCATACCCGTTGAGATTTATAGTGTATTTTCCACCATCGTCCACTGTTAGAGCACCACCAATCCAAGGGTAATCCCCTAATAGTTTAGATAGCGATTCTCTCATCGCCTCGGGTTCCATAAAATTAACGTCTTGGTTGGGGTTATCGTAGCAAAAGTAAAAGTGCACTGTGATTCCCTCAGACACTGTATTATCCATAACAGACAATTTAATTTGTTCTTGAGATGGGGCTTCGAGTGCTACTTGAGACGAAGATAATTTTAAGAAGTTCTCTTTACTTTGATTGGTGTGCATTTTTGAGTTTGTTATTGAATGAAGTTATCCCTTTTTTATTGTTAAATTCTAAAATGCGCTGTTTACAACAACCACAACAATTGATGGTAAACATAGGAACGAGGGATATGACAGAATGTGTTTGTTGAAATCCCCCAATTCCAAACCTCAGGAATCACATTATTCTAGAAGATTGCAGAATTTTAACACGACGGGATGGCCGTCTTAACTTCTTGCATAAATCCATTGGTTGATTAAATAAAATAATCTTGCACTATCATGCCTCACTGTGTATATTCAAACACCAAGAACACAAGTATCTTGAAACAAATAACGCAATAACATGGAGACATTGAGATCTAGCTTAGCAACTTCGTTATTAATTAAACCAAGAGTATTAGACGAGGAACCATGTGCCGTTGGATGACAATTACAAGGATATCACACTACTGATGATAGCAGCAGTGAATTTGAAGAAATAAGTTATAATAGGAAGAACAAAAAAGCGTTATCTTAAATCTAACAAGCAAAATCTAAGAAGAAGAAACCGTTGCGCTGCAATCTATCATTAAAATATGACCAAGATCGAAATGCAGAATTAACATCATGAGTTATCAAACAAAATGAGAATTATGGAATTGTGCCGATTGGAACAACAAGAGGAAGAAAAGAGGCTAATTACTGTATCTATAAAATAATACAACATTTACTACAAAAACCGCTGTCGAACGGTTGCTCTATATAGTTTGTTGTTGGTGTTTGTTGATTGTCTTCATCGATTTTCCTCGGCTTCTTCTTCTTTCCAACAAGTAGAGTGTGCTTGTTTTGTTTCCCGGAACTATTCGACCATTCAATATTACTTGTTAATGCCTTCTCCGCGATTTGTACGAACACGTTGTCAACCTTTATGTTGTCGTCCTCATTTTCATGACTCCATTTTGCACTAACTTCCATGTACGTGAATGATTGGTGTTGCTTTTGGCACCATGCTTGTGCTTCGATATCAGTCGTGACTCTCTCGTGAGATAGATCTATTTTATTGCACAGCACAACGAATGGATACTCATCATTGTCAAGCGACAACCCAGCTTGAATAATAAATTCGTCCTTCCATTTGTCTAAACTCTCGAAAGATGATCTATCGGTGCAATCAAAGACCAAAACGCAAACATCAACATTCCGAAAGTAGCTCACAGACAGCCCTTGGTACCGCTCATCGCCCGCTGTGTCTACAATGTTCATATTTAGTCTGTCCTCTGCCTCCTCCGACAAAGCAATACTTCGGCTCGCAAAATCTACGCCCAGGGTTGGTTCATAATCATTTTGAAATGATCCGCATATAAACTCTTTGATGATGCTTGTTTTACCAACACCAGGATTACCTGAAAGTTAGGACCACGTCAAATTACAGACTCACCTAGTACAAGAATTTTCAAATTCCTCAAAGACCTCTTCATGGATAGGTTAATGGATGACAGCGTTATAGCTGTCTTGGATACAATAGATGCCATGTGCGAGGTTTGGAGGCTTGCAAAGGTTGCAATACCCACTAACGTCACTACTTTACAAACATTAATTTTTTCTAACAACCCTGTCATAAAATTATAAAAATAAAGTCGACACTTATAAATAGAACTGTTGCTTCAAGCAGCACCCCAGCACGTATGTCACACTATGCTTGCTGTCCTTTATTCTAACTATATAGATATAATATATTGGACATAGATACACCGCAAATAAAACACAATAAGGTAACAATAATTTATCATTCGTAACAACAAATGAACATTACTAGAGAAAGTATAAAACGAGGGCTAATAATACAAATTGTGTTCAATATTCCAAAACATGATTAATGTAACAGGATTTTGGTACCATGGTACGTTCAATCCTGTCCGAACTCAAGAACACAAGTTAGAAATCAAAAGCCTTTATTAATCGTTTTGCGATCTTACATACGCATCCAATTGACTTGGTTGCGCCAACGGAAGGCATTGTGTTAAACAAGCCACGATGAATTTACGTATCTTCTTTGAACTCCAATCAGACAGACCCAATCCTTTTGCCATCATTTGTTCAGTATATCCATTATATTCGATGGATAAATCTTTATCGTTTTTTGAATTATATCGATATGTCGACGAGTATGTGACTGTAACCAATACATTCTTCCCATCATTTAATTTGAATGTACATGTTCCTTTAGTCAAAGTGGCATTAGAGTATTTTCCAGTGTGAAATAGAATGTTAAACCCAGAAGCTTTTGTTACATGCTTTTTGAATACATCAAACTCTTCAATGTCATGTGCATGAAATGCAGATTTCAGCTTTCCAGTTATCACCATATCACACAAAATAAAATTAATTAACTTCATCATGGTGATAATTGCAGTCCTTCTGCAACCAAACACCAAGCTTTTAAACCTCTGTAGTAATTCTTCCACCTGAGCCATAGGTTTCATAAATTCTTGATAACCAAGCCTAGCTTCGCCTCTTAGGATACATTTTGGTTGTGAACGTGTAACAAATGGATCATGTGTGATCCAAACTCGATCAACGTAGTCTTGATCATGGTCTTCGCATTCAGTAACATAAGAATCTCCATATCCTGAAAGTTGAAAAATTTTATTGATAAAACCATATTCATCATAATCAACTTTTAGGTATTTAATGAGATCTTTAACACGTTCTTTATCGAAAAATTCAGAATTTCCATCAATATGATCGCCTTGGTAAAAATGATCATTCTGAAATATCATTTCGGATTCAACAACTTTACAGAAGGATACCAAGTTCACCGTTGTTGAATACTCTGAAGCACTATTTCTGCTATTAAATCCTTCATTAGAGTTGACAACAAGAAAAATATCTTCTGCCACTTTATATGCAGTATAAAGGGAACTTGACCCGGAAAATTCCTCATTTATGTAGCAGATGCATTCAAATGGCGATTGATGCTCTATTTCAAGCATCCTAAGAGCACCGGTTAAGCGAGAATAAGTTCTTTGTATCATCTCTTCACAATCCTCTGCTTGGTTCGGCTGCGAGAAACCTTTTGTTGCTTGCTGTAGCAACCTCACACATTTCAGCGAGAGGATCAACAGTCGAAATCGTAACTATCCGAATGAATTTGAAAATTTTGCGAGAAGATCGAAGGTAATCAAAGAGACTCTTTTCCGACTATAATTTAATCTGCTGTGCCTAACAAATGATATTTGTGATAAAGGGACATCTATCATAAACTCATTATAATTAATTACGATAGTCATTGTTTCGGATCCTTCTAACATTCGTTCAAAATAATGAATAATCTCATTTCTTCTACAAACTGTAACACCATTGTTGCTTATGAATCAGGATATTTCAACTCCTCTACAACAAGGCTGACCTGCTTTCATATCCAATACCGAAACAAAATGTTCAACTTCCCTCATCCCCTTCAATCCTGAACCGGTCATTGGTTTTTTGTAACTGCCATTCGAACTCATATCTTTTTTAAGACCATCAATTAAAACCGAAGAAGGTATCAAATCAGCTTATAATCATTTAATGTCCCAATTTCATTATCCTGTCATCAATGAGGCAGGAGCAGAACAAGGAAGCCCCCAGTACAACAGCCAAAGCAAGAGTTATCTGCACCAGGGTGTATCTTTTGTTAGGGAAATTGAGTGGTCCAAGCATGCCAACAAGATCGGAAAAGCTCTAATGTCTGGAAATGACACCATTAATCTTCACAATGAAGATGACGTCGACATGGAAACTCAACAGTTACAACATCATTTACGTAGTAAAGATGAGTTATTATGGAGTGAGTTTTCTGAAGTCCAAATATCCACTGGTGCCAACAAGCAAAAGAAACTTTATTTAATTTTGGCCTATGCAAATGGATTTCAAGTCCATGATGTAACGGAACCCAAAAATGTACAAGAAATCATATCGAGAAGAGAAAAAGCAGTTAAATTTGCAAAGGTATGGTTTCATGAACCAACTCTCCTACTAACCCAATCCCATAGATTCTTTGCAAACCTGATGAGAAGCAAGAAATAGTTTCTTCTCTATATGACAAATACCCACTCATAGCAATCGTTTACAAAGACGAACCCACTAAGGTTAATTTCTTCTCCCTAAAGACCCACGAAAGTGTTCATGAATTATCATTCAGCACCGAAGTCAACCAAATATGCTCCAACCCACATGTTCTCATCATTTGCGATCAATCATCCATCTATTGGTTCAACAATCAAACATTAGAAAAGGACGTGAACAGCTTAGAATGTTATCCACTACATAACTTGGAACAAGAATCAACCGAACATAGAGAACGTTTCGTTCAATTGGGACCCGTTGCACTCGGACAGAGATGGATAGCTTATCCAAGTCCCAACATTGTCACCAACAAGAAGATGGATTACACGCAACACAGGAATCAAACCATTGCAGAGATTAGCATGGACGTTGCCAAGAAAGTAGCATCCACCACTCTCTACCTAGGCGACATTGGCTACAAGCAATTATCCAACGTAATCAACGGTCCCACACATTATTCAGATCATTCCCATCAACATCATCATCAACAACAACAACAACAACATTCGATCAACCCATCCAATTCATACATGAAGGCAGGTACCATTGAAGTAAGAGATGTAAAGACCAAGGATTTGATCTGTCACTTTAAAGCTCATTCCGAACCCATCGCAGCAATGACATTCGATCCAAGCGGAACCCTCCTGGTCACGGTCAGCATCAAGGGTACCAATCTCAACGTGTACCAAATCATGCCCAGTGCCAACGGAAGAGTAGGACCAAGAAACGTTCGTCACATTTATAGATTATTGAGAGGCGTCACCAGCGCCAACATTCACAACATTCAATTCAGCATCAATTCGAGATGGATCAGCGTATGTTCGGATCACGGCACCACACATTTATTCGCAATCAATCCCAACGGAGGTCCGGTCGATCCCATCGAATTCGTATCCTCGCTCTACGACGCACAAATCAAATTATCACATTCTCAAGAATCGGACGCATCGCATCACGACCCCATCGTCGAAACCAATCCAATCACTTTTAATGCCGATAAAAAAGATTGACGGACACTTTAGCAGCAGTTGTGCATTTCATCACGATCATGATCAATCGGTACAATTGGATCCAAAGAGAGCATCTAGAAAGTATTCGGAGAATGTGTTGATTTGTACCAAATCAGGATTGGTTTGTAATTATAAATGCGAACCATGCGTGGAACAAGTAGAACCCAATACATTCGTGAACATGATCAACAACAACAAGCAATCGTCATCTCCACAAGAAAAGAAACAATTCAAATTAAATCTTCAAGTCACATTGATCAACAAATTAGATGCATGTCGTGCTCAAAATCAAACATCTCGTGATTTATTTTTAAATTGGGAATCGCGACCGTCATGCGATTCGATCGTCGAAAATCATTCCAAATGGATCAGTCATGCTGAAATTGAAACTTATCAACAACCCAATTTATTCCTGTGGATGACTGGTCAATTCAAATTCAAAACATTCACGTCCATAGAATCGTTTGCTCACGAAATGTATCCATCGCCCACCATACAAATCAATCACGAAGAAACGAATCGTCACGGAGATGACGACGACGATGACGATATGAGCAAGAGCGTAATGATTAGAATAACGGATCCCATACCCGTACGTAACGATGATTTGTATGATTTGGTTTATCATGGTGATTGTACGGTCAAGGATGGAAGTATACTCAAAGCAATGAGCACTCCGTTGAATTCAAAACAATCATCACCAGTGATTCAACAACAATCCGTATCACCTACTGTTGTTACTACCACTAGAGATGACGACGACGATGATCATCATAAGAACGAATGGGATTTGGTAGATGACGCAACGCCTAATGTACAGTCGAGGCGTTTATTGCCGAATCGAACCATTACTAATCATGTCGATAGTGACCTCGACGATGATGATGATGATCGAGAGGATAAGAGCGCAGTCGATGATGATGAAGAATTGGAATTGGCTGCTCGTCAGCGCTTCTTGTCTTCATTTAATGTCGAACAAGATTATTATAAGCAACCAACTCCAAAGAAGGATCATCATGTTGATAATTACTTTGATCATGTGAGAGAAAGCGATCATGATGATTTGATCAGAAAGTTGAATGCGATGGGCACCACCACTTGTTTATCTGCTTCGTTACCTGTGGCAGTGTTGAATGTCGACACGCCGGTCGTTCCTCAAAAGAATGTTCTTTCGCTTGAATTTGATTGTGATTCTGATGAGGAGGAGGTGGATGATGGAGTGCAGAATATGACTAGTTCTATACTGAGCGCGAATTTCGATTATCTGTTGAAGGATTAGTATTGTTGTAATAAAGAATGTAAAGTTAATTGTAAAATGATTTATGTGAATTGTTTCAATTGTTCGATTAATTGTTGATTCTCGTTTCTGATAATGTTCAGGTCCTGAACCAATTGGTCGATGCTCAACACGGCCTTGTCGTGACTCAAATCTTCAATGTTGTTGTCCAGATCGCGAATCAAGTTTAATGTGTTTCCAGTGTCGTTTACTCCCTGAATCAATCCTTCGAATAAATTTCTCATTTCTGACAAGTGTCTGTATGCTTGCTTGCTGCTTTCATCTCCCTTTTGAGCTTCCTTGTAAATTAAATCTTCGGTCTCTCTAAATGTTCTTTGTAATGATTGTGTCAAGGTGACCACCTGTGAGTGCTCCTGTCCATTCTCCAATAGAATCTTGTTCATTTCGAACTTTTGTTTATCTACGCTCTTGCCAATCTCCATAATTCTAACAATGTATTGACTGCGTGCTTGTTCGGCTCCTTGTGGAATATTGTTGCGTTCTTGTTCCAATGCTTGAACCAATGCTTCCTTCTCCTTGACTTCTACGATTAGTTTCTTCATATCCTCGCGATTCCGCTTGGCTCTTGCCAGCAAGTCCTTTGTGCTTGCCAACTTGTCGGCTTGATCTAATTTTAGTTGACGTATGCGATTCACAAATGTTGTTCGGTGACGTTCCCACTCTTGACCCAACTTGATTAGGTTTTGTCTTGATTTTTCACAAATGTTTTGGATTTCTCGGATCTTGTTCTGGTCCTGTAGAAGGCTCTCTACCTGACCGTCCACCTTGTATTGTGATTCCAATGATGTTTTTTTGGTCTTCTCCAACTGTAGGTCCGATTCGTGTGATTTGAGCGCTTGTTCCAAACGGTTTGACTCTGTTTCAAAGTGATGCATGGCATCGGTTAGTTTTGAGATGGCAGAATCATACTTTTCGATTTCTTCCAATCTCTCTTGTTCCTTCTGTTCTTGTTTGGAAGCATTGTCTTCGACTGATGATGATTCGGAATTATTCAGTGTCGAGGCGGGAGGTTGTAGAGGAGTGCTTACGCTCTGATCGGTTTCGAATTTGATCCTGTTCACAAAGTTACTGTGGATGGAAGCACCAGGTGGCAGCAAGAGATCGGAGAGGTTGCTCATGCGAACGTGTTGTTGGGTGTTATCGGACGAGTGCGCGCCGTGAGTGGATCTCAATACATCTGCAACCTTCTTCATTAATTGAGCACTTCTCTTTTGGTCAGCTTCTTTTCTACTGGCTGCGTCCATGGCGTCCTCTTGTATGTAAATGTCATCCAAGATGGCACTGTGGGCCAGTCGAGCTGCGTTATCTTCTAAAACACTGCTTGCAAACTCACGAGCGGATTGTTGAACTACATCGGTGGCAAACGTACCTTTACGAGCAAACTCTAAATCACGTGCGACTAATCTGCCAGGCTTGGGGAGATGGGGGTTGCCTTTGAGAAATTTCAAAAATGGATTCATGGTCCAGGTCGTTCTGTTGAGGTGGGTTAGAGCATCACGTACTCGACGGTCTGTTGAGTGCACAGTGTCTAGTACTTCAGGTTGGGCTTCGGAGTCTTCTGCAGGTTTTGCTTGTTGAGCAAGCCACGACAACATGGCTCTTACATCCTTCTCGGTTGGGTAGAGGAATTGATCGAAGGAGATTTGTTGACGGAATCCTAATTCCTATTAAAATTTAAGTTGAGACTCGCATGTAGAGAGTACCTGGATGGAATTGGCAAGGCTGGTACATACACGAAAGCATTGGGACATTTCACCGGGTATTTCATCTGGTATTTCATCAAATGAGCGTTGTAGTGATGCTCCTGCACTTTTAACGCACGCAACTGCTGCTCTATATAGTAGAACTTTATCAAACTGTGCCAAGGATGTGACTTCTTTTCCATTGTTATCACGTAAATCTATTCCAATTTGTTTCAGCTGTACCAAGATGATGCTGTCTACCTCAGATAGGTTTGAGCGACTCATGATGTTTTAGTTGACAGCTGTTTTTGTAAAGATGCATTCATCTTCATACAACACAATGCTACTACAGACCTCACGATCTTTCTTCCTAAGAGCTGCTCAGGGTCATGACGAGGTATTCTAATCACTATTTGAAATAATAAATTTAGACACTCAGTAAATTACGTGTAGGAATATATTAACATCTTATACTTAAATTTCAGTTGCTTGGCTTAGAGAACCTTTGTTTATTGATATGATGGACTCAGATGTCCTCCAAAACTGAACAATTAAGTTGATCAAATGTTTTAATTAAAAGCAAGGTGAGATCAAAAACACCAAACTGGGGCATATGAGAATAGGGCTCAACATATGGTTAAATCTTTTTATTTATTTTTGTAACAAAGCCTATGGCACATTTACTTTTGTTGGTTTCCTTTGGTGTTGGTTTCTTCAGCGGGAGGAGATGTGGCTTCAACAGCTGTGAATTCATCAATAATCTTGTATGTGTGTTTGACGCCCTTTGGTACGACCCATGAATCGCCCTTTACTAGGGTAACTGGCTCTCCACTCTCTAGATGGAGTTCGGCCTTTCCATCAACAACGTATCCTACTGTTTCGTATGGTCTTGACACGAGTGGCTTTGTGTCTTGTTGTGGCTTGCTGTATTCCCATAGACGCATGGAGAGGGACTTACCCTCAGCCAAGAACTTTTGGCCCCATTCTCCTACTTCACGCTCGTTTGATGATACCTTGGTAATAGATGACATTATTGTTGTTTTGTTTTGTTTTGTTATTTTGAGTCAGACCGATTTTTTTTATTGACCAATGCAAAAATAGCGTCTAAGAATAGGACGGATATCATTTTTTGATTTAGCCGAGAATCACTGTGACCAGTGTGATCTATTGACAAGCACCATCAGACTAATTAGAAGTGTCGTCAATCTCCCTCTAGATAAGTTCTTTGAAATTAATTTAGCAAAAAATAACATGCAACCATGTACATTTATCATAATTTTATTTCAGCAAGTACATCTTTAAGACAGTCCAAGTACCCTCTATCCTCAGTTCCAGTCAGTATCTTTTGTTTGAGATCTTCTATACCCGCCTTCTTCATCAACCCGTCGTCCACAATGTGCTTCTTAATAGTCTTGTAGGGCTCAACATCATGACAAGTCAACTCTTGTATCATGTTTAGACTCTTCTCAACAAGTTCGTATTGATTTAACTCTATACTCTCCTTTAACACGTTGAATAATGTTTCTGTGAATTTGTTTTCTTCCAATTGACGGATCAGATCGTTCTTGTTGTTCTCAATCTCAACGCTCAAGCATCCATTAAGAAGGAACAAAATCTTGACACGTACGTCCTTGGTTCCTAAGGATAATAGAGAAACTATTTGTTTGACTGCATTTGGTTTTTGTACAAATGATTGGATGGCGTTAATGTTGGCAGAAAGTAGGCACGATAGAGCGAACAAGTACTTCTTAAGTAACCTCTGTCTCATGTTGAACAATTCCTTTGCTGAAGCATCAGCATTCTTTTGGAGCTCACTTAATTGGTTGATGTTTTCTAAAATCTTTACTATGAAGTCGCTTTGGTGCTGCGCGACCTTGCCTTGTACTTCGGGATTGTTCTGTGAACACACTCCTAAAACGTTTGCGACTGCCTCAGTCACCTCTAAATCTTCAAGAGACCATGAACTCATGTCCCCATTTGCTTGTAATTTTCTTCCGACTAGATCTAACCCTCCCAACTTGGTGAAATCAACTGCGACGTCAATGTCTTCAACCAAGTCGCTGAGCTCAATCCACAAGTCTAAGGTTTCGTCAAAAGATAGGTCGTTGTTCAACTTTTCTATGATTATTCCTGCTCTTCTTGTTAAATCATGATCCATGTTAAATTGTGCCATCTGTTCGTTAAGCCACTTTATTTTTGCCTTGGATTCCTCCACGTCAATATCGGATCTTTGAGTTTGGGCCAGTTGGCGTAGTACCTCTGGGTCACTGTTTTCAATTCCCCAGTGCAAAAGATCGTCGATAGTATTAAATCTAGGTGGATTCATTTGTTGTGGTCGTGTGTTTTGGTTTTGCTCTTGTTCTACTTGAACGAGTCCTTTGGAATTGCTATTTAACATGTTTTATTCCGTTTGAATTCCTTACAAATTCCGAAAAGAGACCGGAACAGGAACATTGCATTACAACAGCATTAAAGTCAAGTTTAGACGTACAAATTTATTTTTCAAAGTAGACTTCGGCTTGAAAGTTGCTCTTATACTTAATGTTCTTTCCGCAATCCTTGTATGCCTTGTCCATTTGTATTTTAGGAATCACAACGTTATAGTCATCAATAAACTCAGTGTTGAACCAAAAGTTAAGGCAAGGTTTCCCCTTCTTGCTGATGATACTTGCTTTGACGTCCTGATTGACTGTTAATGGCTTATCGAACACCCACTCCACTTCTTTACTTTGCTCATCAAAGCGAATGACGTTTGGATGGGTGCATATTATTTTAAAGTCTCCATCATAAAGTCTCAGTTCGCATGTTCCTACGCCGTTGGGGGCTGGGTTCAATTTTATACGGGTAATGTTCAAAGAGCGATTCTCGGGGTGTGGAAGTACGTATACATTGTTGGAGTTTAATTGTTCGTATTTGTTCTGAGGTAGCTGTAGAACCCTATCACAATAACGGATGTATCGCTGTTGGCTCGGTATAGTCACTCCTTTTTGGTTGAGCGTCCGCGCTACAGCATAAAATTCCATGCTCTCCTGGGCATTGTCTTTGAACCGTGAGTATAGTAAGTAGCAACAAATCATGACTCCCGTTCTACCCTTTCCGGCTTTACAATGTATGATTGCAACATTCTCTGGGTCAGAGTTGAGCCATTCGTGAACATTCTTACAGAACGGAATGATGATTTCCATCTTTGGGGCTTCATGATCGTAAAACTGAAAACTATCCTCTACTCTACCATGGAAGTGTGCCTTTTCATAGTGGCGCTCAGCACAAAGATTCCACAATTTATATTTTCCTTTGTGCTTTGATTCTAAAAACCGTTGAACCTCAGTCATAGGGTTTCTGTAAAATCTCTCGTAATTTTCACTTGGAATACCCATAGCTATAATTCTATTTGTGACATCTTTTTTGTGTTAGAAGAGTAGTATGAATACGCGTACAAGTTAAATCTAGGTCGAAGTTATTCTCTGTATCCTGGTATCGCTTTTTCTTCTTGGAAACGAGTCTACGTAATAAAACAGCCATTACTCAGCACAGACGAGGCCTCTTCGTTGTTCCTAAATCACTTTATTTATTCTACCCAACCGTAACTTGGAATGACATTGACATGACCTAAAACGTCACACATGATGTTACCAAAAGCAATGGCCTAACGGCACAAATATTTGATGGGGGATATATTGTAACTGAATGTCTTTTAAATGCTCATTTATCCATGACATGGCGCACATCATTCATAACGGTCCCAACATCAAAAACAACACTTTTTAAATAATATTTTATTTCAACAACTTGTCCACCTTGAGCGAAACAGATCGATTGAAAATCAAATCTCCCTGCTTGCTATCGCTATCCACCACAAAATAACCCAACCTCTCGAATTGATACTTTTCAAACACTTTTGATTTTTCGGCATCGTGGAATATGGGATCCACAAATGCATTCGGATACTCCACCAAGCTATCAGGATTCAAACTCGATTCCAAAGCACCGGAATCACCTTCGGGATTAGCTCCCTTCACGAACAAATCATCGTAGAAGAACACTTTGCACTTGATGGGATCTACGCCTGGTCGAGGCTGAGCCAACCAATGAATATGTCCCTTTGGTTTTCTGCTCTTCGTCAAATCGACTTCGCACAGCAAGTGGCTGATGGATCCGTCGGGTTTGTTCACCACCTCCTTGCAAGTAATGTTATAACCAAATCTCAATCCCACTTCTTTGTTGGGCGCCAATCCATAATATGTTTTGTCGTCTTGTAATCTAAAATCGCTCTTTTCAATGTACAAGATTTTGCTGAATGGCAACATGCGCGTTCCTCGATCGGCGTGGACGGGGTGGTTGGGCGCAGGTAGTGATTCTACCTTATCGGCAGGGTAGTTTATCAGTTCGATGCGTAGTGGATCGGTGACGCAGAACGCACGATCCACCTTGCCGTCCAAATCAGTTCTGAGCGATTGTTCCAAGCGCTCGTTTGGAATTTGATTTGCATTTCTGGTCACGCCAACGTCCTTGCAGAAACTACGAATGGCTTCTGGCGTGTATCCTCTTCTGCGAAGACCAGCGAGCGTCATGACTCTTGGATCGTCGAATCCACGAATCACATTCTTGTTCTTGAGCGCCAAAATCTTTCTTTTGCTCAACAAGGCGCCGGTCACGTTCAATCGACTGAATTCGTACACTTTTGGCCTGTACATGTCCAACGCTTGTAATAGCCAGTAGTATGAATCTCTTCTGATTTCGAATTCCAGAGTGCACAATGAGTGAGTAATGTTTTCCATGCTGTCGACTAGACAATGACTGAAATCATAGGATGGGTAAATGCACCACTTGTCTCCTACGTGTGGATGGGGTGCGTACTTGATGCGATAGGCGATGAAATCGCGCATGTTGGGATTGTCGTGTTGCATGTCAATCTTGACCCTCAGTACGGCCTTGCCCTCCTCGAAGTAGCCTCTTCTCATGTGTTCGAACAATTTCAAGTTTTCTTCGACGGATGTGTTGCGGTATGGACTGTCGGTTCTGTTGTCACGTTGTGCCTTGATGGCCTCTTTGGTGGAGAAGTCCATGTAAGCCAATCCCTTCTTGATCAACTTGATTGCACATTCGTACATTTGGTCGAAATAGTCGCTAGTGTAGGTGACCCACTTGGGCGTGAATCCTAACCATAATACCATCTCCTTGATGGAATCGAAATAGATTTGTTCTTCCTTTTCTGGGTTGGTGTCGTCGTATCTCAAATAGGTGTCGCCGCCTTCTTCTTGTGCGTATCCGAAACTCAAGTTCATTGCCTTTGCATGACCAATGTGTAGGAAACCGTTGGGTTCGGGTGGGAAACGAGTTCTGACCTTTCCACCAGTTGCTTCCTTGTGTTGCTCTAATAATGCTTCTGAATTGACTGCACTCTCCAAAAAACGTGCTTCGAAGCGATCCTTCTTTTCACCTTCTGCTGATTCTTCGGTTTCGGTTTCCTTCTTTTCGGCTTCCTTCTTTGTTTCCTTCTTTTCCTTCTTTTCTTTTTTTGGTTCCTTATCAGCTTCTGGTGCATTGCTGATTAAGGATTTCCATTGAGTTTCAAAAGCATCCTTGAGCACTTTGGGGTCCACAGACTTTAGTTGTTCGATAAGTCTGACCTTTCCAAAGAATGGTCCTGACTTGGTAGACTTTGTTATGGTGCTTTTAATAGAATCAAGATAATTGGCGATTGATGCGCTGATTTGTTCAGCAGACGCTAATAGAGTATTTGTTGCGTCCTCAGACATGTTCCAGTTCGTGCTTGTGAAATCCAAGTTGACGGGTAGTAAAAATGGTCAGACATTACAAGAACGTTGGATTCTCATGTATACCCATGTGATTATCTAAACCAAAACCCTGCTGATGCGAGGATATTGTATAAATAATTTATTCAATCAGTCTCATACATGGTGGACACTTTAGACAATACTTTAAACTCCATGTTATGGATTGACACACTAATAGGAGCAAGTCGCTATCGTTGGTATGTTTATTAATAATGAACAGTTTTTAAAATTATAGATTGTGAATTCAAGACGACACTAAGCAAATCAAAAATAGTCAATTTATACATTAATCTTTTCTAATTGGAATGTCGACGAACGATTTAGATTCCCTCTGAGTTTTTGGGACTTCAATATTCAGAACCCCATGCTCAACCTTAGCATTAATTTGGTCAAGGTTTGAGTCTCGTGGTAGATTCACACATTGCCTAAAGCTGTTGTATGACTTGTCGTTTCTCTCCTTTCCTTCGTTCTCGTTCTTTAACTCTCCTGCAAAGCATAAAAGTCTATTGTCCTCCAAAGTAATTTTGATGTCGTCGGACGAGAAACCAGGAACTTCAGCCCTAATCTTCAATCCGTCTTGGTCATGGCTCATTCTTGTTCTTCCATTAAAAGGATCTTGAAACATGCGCATCAAGCCTGCGTTAAAATGATCTTCGAAGTCTCGTATGTTCATATTATTGTTTGGGAGTTGAATTTCTTGTATGATTTTCTATTTATACAAACGGATTTCGGAATTTGAATTCCTTACAACAACATCTGAGTTGGCCAAGAACACGTTCTAAAGTATCAAAACAAAAAATGAATATAGCTGTTATTCACCCAGACCTTGGAATTGGAGGCGCGGAGAGACTCGTCGTAGATGCTGCTGTTGGATTGCAGAATATACACAAACATAATGTGACAATGTACACAGCACACCACAGCACAGATCATTGTTTTATTGAAACAAAAGGTGGAACTTTAAAAGTCCAGGTTCACGGTGACTTTCTCCCAACAAAGGTGCTCGGAGGTTTCCACGTTCTTTGCTCAATAATCCGTATGCATTTTTTGACATTAATGATTTGGTTTAGTATGAAAAAATATGACATTTTCCTTGTGGATCAAGTCAGTGCTCATATACCATTGCTACGCTTTTTAAATCCATCCGCCAAGATTGTTTTTTACTGCCACTTTCCAGACAAACTACTATCCAAGCCCGCAGTTGGCGCGTTGGCACCACTAAAGAAAATATACCGTGCAGTTTTTGATGCAATTGAAGAATTTACGACTGGCATGGCCCATAGCATACTTGTTAATTCTGAATTCACGGGGACACAATTTGCACAACAGTTCAAATCATTATTAATAAAACCAAAAGTGTTGTATCCACCAATTAACACGGCTCTTTATGACGAAAAGCCGCCACAAGATTCCAAACAGGACCGTGTGTCCAGTGTACTCTCTAAAAAAATTGGTATTGTTTCCATCAACCGCTTCGAGCGTAAAAAGGGTATAGACCTTGCCGTAAAGAGCTTTGATATCGTAAAGAAGAAAACAAACAGAAATGATCTTGTGCTTGTGTTGGCAGGTGGTTATGATCCAAATCTTGAAGAAAATGTTTTACATTTTGCAGAGTTGCAAGACTTGGTAAAAAAATTAAATCTTTCCGAACATGTCCTGATGGTTCCATCCTTCTCTAATGTTGAGAGATATGCACTGCTACACGATAGCGCTGTTATTGTCTATACTCCACAGAATGAACACTTTGGTATTGTGCCCGTAGAGGCCATGTATTGTGAGAGATGTGTTGTGGCTGCAAACAGCGGAGGTCCGCTAGAGTCAATAAAAGATAAAGAAACTGGTTTTTTGGTAGAAAATGAACCAAATGCTTTTGCAGATGCAATTATTGAATTCTTGAACATGACGGAGAAGCAGAGAGAGACTTTTGGTAAGAACGCGAGGAAGAGAGTGCAGTCAAGATATACCTTGGAAGTATTTGCTGATGGACTGAACAGCGAGTTTCAGCGGGTGTCCAAATTAGCATCCAATTCTTTCAAAAGATATTTCGTTTCAATTGTGGTTGTCGCCCCGATTTTGTTTGTTGTACTTTCTTGGTTACTAATCCAATAAAGCCTTTGGATAAATAAATGGCAAACAAGTTTCGACCAGAACATTCATGTCTTGATCCAGTTTTGTTGTTATTGACACCACACCTTAATTGGCGGTCTTTGTCACTAAATTCTTTTGTGTTCCCATCTTGTTCGAAACTAGTTCTCGTTTGGGAATTAGATCGAGAAGCTTTGTGGCAAGTCGAACTTAATGTTTGTTACATCTCCTTTTATATATGTCGAACAATACCGATTCGAAGTAGGTCAGGTCGAGGTCAAAGGTCTAGAAATAGATGAAGTTTTATGTTGTGTGATTCAAAGAATTATGACAACATTAGGTACACACGAGAATTTTGCAGTAATAGAGTCAAAGACAGCGACAAAAACAAGGAAGGCTCTACCAAACTGCTTTACCTTTAGACTTTCTAGTTCAACAATGTTGTCAGCAGCACTAAGTGAAGATCAATCTAAGAATATATTAAAGCCCAATAACAATGGCGTAACAAAGAAGAAGAGACTTTCTGTCCCTCCAGAGCTTATTATTTGCAACATGATTTTTTCGCCCTCTGTTGCTGCAGAAAGAATGGGAGTGTCAAAAAGCACTCTCAGGAGACGTTTTGCCGAGTTCGATGTAGGTCAGCATTGGCCAATCACAGAACAAGAGTTTGAAAAGAAACGTTCATTGTTATTTAAAGAAAATAAAGGAGGCATGGAGGACATCATTAATCAGACGTATTGTGACACGAAGGATTTGGACGACCTGACAATTACAATTTTACAATGTGCCTTCAAACAACATCAACTAAAATAATAGTTTTATAATTTACAAATGCATACGTTTTCTACTTAATAACCATGTAACCTCATTATACGTACTGTAGGTTGATCTTGAATAGACCGAGTATCAATCTATTAGTCTTGATACCCTGTCCAAACCCCACAACAACAAACCAATTGCAATCTCGACACATTAGTTATTGAGTAATAAACGTTTTATTTTATTTTATTTGTACATTCATATTCAAATTGTGCTGCCAAAGCATAATGGTCACTGCATGTAAGGTATGGATGCAAAGTTGAAATGTTCTCTTTTCCAAAGATAATTGTGTTGACGGGTATCCATCTACTGACCTGACTTGATGTGAAAGAAAGTATCCTGTCAAATCTGATTTGCTTGGTGTCATCTTGTTTGATTTTAGTTACGATCGAATTGGTTTTGTAGTCATATGTAAATCCATCTTCTTCGCTCATCAAAGTCGGCCACACATCCACAAATTTACTATTAATGTATTGTTCTTCGGCGGTCATGTTGGTATCTCCTAACAATATACAATGATTACAAGTGCTGGCAAATTTGTCGTCAGGTGGTTGCTTTTTGCCTCCGCCGATCAAATTAGCAATCATGTCGAATTGTGTTTGGCGTGTTTTGGAGAACTCCGCACCTGCTTTTAGATGAAACGATACTAAAACTAACTTTTCGGTATTTTCACTACCTGGACAAGGTACAACGCAGATTGTTGCTGGCCTTGGAGCATTTTGACATTTGTCAGGATTGAAATAATACAGGTAATTCTCAATGATTGGTACTTTGGAAAGAATCACAACTAGCATGGTATGGCTGACCTTTGAACGAACCTTGACCTCCTCATAATGTGACAAAAAGTAATTTGTGCGCACCCACTCCTGTGCTAATAGTTTCTCAAGGTAAGCAAATGTGACCTCTTGTAGTGCGATTACGTCTGCATTTGTGGATGGTAGTAATTTAGTTAATTGGTGGTTAAAGCGTATTGGGCTATGTATAACTTTTTCAATATCAGAAAATATGTCACAAAGGACATTGTATGTGACAACCACCAATTTTCCCTTGTTGTAGTTCCTTGGCATTTTATAAGATGTAAGTGGGACTTGCCACCATTTGTGTTCATCCCAACTCATTGTGGCATAATTAAACCTGTAAACAGGCTTGCGCGACAGGGCTTCACTCGACTTCGTTTTCATGTTCTTGTTCGTTTACCAAGTTCCATTACAATTTTTTTAAAAAAGAAAACTCACAAAGATTACAATCAATGACCTTTTAAACAACACCGACCGGTAAAATAATAATTTCATGACTTTATAAATTTACATATGCAACGATCATCGTCTGCCCTTAAACCAGGAGCTAATCCACCCAACCAAACCTCCGCTATTGAAGTTCGAGGGTGATCCGATCGAAGAAGTATTTACATCTCCATCCTCCTCAGTTGTTGTAAACATCTCCCTTAGCTCCTTCTGCGTCGCCTCCACAACAGGAGATACAATGCGGTCTTTAAGGGAAGGGCTACTTAGTCTTTCAAACGGTAAATGTCCGGTCGGAGATAACAAGAATTGGTCCGAACAACTCTTTTGAAGATTTATAGAAGAGAAATTGAGAATGGTGCTAAAGGCCTCTCTTTTGATGGAAATGATATCAAGGCAACGTTCTTCGAAAGAAAAGTCAAATTTCTCTGCGACTTGAAGTGATGACTCATCGAACAAGTCACTCAAATAAGGATGCCTGAGTGCATCTTCGGCGTTAATACGCTGTTCTGGATCAAACATTAGCAACTTTTCTAGTAAATCTAGTGCGAGCGGGTTGTGTCCTTCGAATACTTGCGAAAATGGTATTCTTTCTACCTTCTTCATCTTTTCGATTAATTTTATAATCTTGTCCGAACACTTGCATTTGGAAAGGTCTGGTGTTCCCAATATCCCAATTATTTGGTTGAGTTGACTAACTGGGGAGTTTCCATCAAATAACTTTTTGCCCATCATGAGCTCAGCCATGATGCATCCAACTGCCCACATGTCCACACTCTTTGTCATGTTACGTACGTCTAAAAGTTGTTCTGGTGCTCTATATCCCTGCGTTCCAGTCTCAACGTATTCTGAAATTGTTAAATAAAAACACATGAATAATAAGTACCTCTTTCAAACTCATTTTCTCTTAGTAGTCCTCTAGCCAATCCAAAATCACATAGCTTAATCTCACAATCCCTATTTACAAGAATGTTTTCAGGTTTGAGGTCTCCTTTGTGGGTGTTAATTGATTTTTTTGATGTCAATAAAACTCACTATGAATGATATCGGCACTGTGTATGTACGAGAGTGCACATAAAATTTGTGAAATGACGTATTGAATGTGCCTATCAGTTAACTTTTCTCCACTAGCGAGTAAGTTGTGTAAATCACTGTCCATCAATTCAGTGACAAAGTAAACACTATATTATTGTTATGAACGTAATGGAGAATGGAATGATTACTCTTTAAATGATTTGTAGGACTTTGGCGGTATGAGTGCCCTTAGATCTATGACATTTGGATGAGCAAGATGGGCCAACACCTTCATTTCTCTCAATATCCTACATTGATGAAGTGTTTGGAATAGTTGAGCCCTCTCGCTCATCTGTTGCCCCAACTGTTTCGCCATCATCTGCTCCGTCAGCCCAGTGGGAAATACTTTTGAGCACTTTTTTATAGCTGCAGTTCTGTTCCTAAAGCTGTCGATGCATTTAATGACCGTTCCATAACCTCCCTTCCCGACAATTTTCTATACATTTGGTGAGGTGTAAACTTTAAAATGTTACATACACATTCGGTATAGCGGGGTGGTATATTAAAGACCTCACCCTTAACGGTGACGTCTGCGAGCTCCACATCGATAACCTCATTCTCATCAATCGTGACAATCGGAGTTGCACAATCAATTGGAGAGCTCAAGCATTGAAAGTCTGTAAGCGTGGTCAATGAAGGTCTAACATCTGCTGTCATTGTTATCTTCTAAATCATGTTCTCACCCTCCGGATAAGGCAAGTTATTTTTATCCCCCAATTGTTTATTTTTGCGTATATTGACATTTGAAGCTTAGATATAATTCTACAATTAAAGTAACATTTTAACACAACCCCTCCCTTCAACAAAAAAATTACAAATTTATTTTGATTGCAATTTGTTTCTTTGGTGGTGCCGTCGTCGTGACTTGTTTTGATGTCTTCTTCTCAACAATACCACTATTAATCTGCACACTATTAAACAAATCTCCAAGCTTCTCCTCATCCATACCCAACAAGAAATTTTCGTATTCGTCTTGAGATGCATTTTCCACCAATCCATTCTTCTCCATTACTTTTCTAAATTCATCTTTTACATCCGCAACCTTCGAATCGATTACTTTTGGTTTCTTATCTTGTACGCGCACAAATGACTTGTCCTTGATGATTTGTTTGACTTTTCTAAATTCACTCAACACCATGTCAACGAGTGCCTTTTGACTAAACCGACTCACAATGCTTTTGCGCGCTTCGGCTCCAACTTTCTTTGCTTCCTTCTTATGATTAAACACGTACCTCATTTTCTTTCGCAAATCATTTAAATCGGCTTCGGCCCACTTTTCTGCATTTTCATCTTGATCGTAATCATTTACATTTTTTAATGTGTAATGTATCAAATAGGAATTGTTGGCATTCATGAATTCCATTTGACCTCCCCATGCAGGTGCTATGGTCGGTAATCCCATCGTCATTGCTTCCATGTAAGGCATCCCCCATCCTTCTCCTCTGCTGGGCAACACGAACGCATCGGCGCTCTTGTATATCCTTGGCATGTCTTGCGTGGGAATCACATCGGCAATAATGTTGATTTTTGGTAATTTTTTAATGTCGAGTCTATCCGATACGCTCTTCACCTTCTCCATGATTCTGTCGGGATCGTGCGCTGCATAGTCGTTGAATAGATAGGTCAATAAATGTAACGTCACTTTGGGTTCGTTTTCGAATTCTCTACAAAAGGCTTCAATCATGAGCTCTGCATTTTTTCTAGGTTCCCATTTAAAAATGGACAAGAAATTAAAGTGAGAGGAATGTTTTAAAGGTAACGGCTTGTGTATTTCTGGATCGTAAAAGTAGTGGTCGATGGGTTCTGGAAGGAATGTTACTTTTGATTTCGACATCCCTGCGTTGACGAACGCATCCATCAGAAAGTGTCCTGGTACCCATATGCGATCCACCTTGTCGATGTGATTGTTCCAGTTGGATGGAATGGACGTTGATTCGTACATGCTTCTTCCGATTACATATTCTGGTAGACCTGGTATGTTGACTAATCCTTTGTAAGGGAAAGATGGATATCTGTCCGGAGGTTTGTGTGTGACGAAGATGGTAATGTTTGCGAACGTCCTGTCGATGAGGCGATGTAGACTGGATAAAAGGTAACCTGGTAGTCCTTCGCACATGTCGTGTTTTCCGGTGATGATGCGTAACGGAACACGATTTTCTAATGCCGTCACAAAGTTGACTGCTTCCATGAACCATCCTGTGCATGATCCTGCTCCAAAGTCCCATACTACTCTGGTGTTCTTGAACTCTCCGAGTTTGAGATTCATGATTTTTGACATCGTGCGAACGAGAGATTGATCGGAGATGCTTGGAGGTTTGATTCCTGGCGACTGCATGTATTCGTGATTGGATTTTGGTTTAACGTGATCAATCATGAATGAGTGGTGCTTGAGCGGATGGTACATGATTTTAATGTGTTTGGTTCCAATGTTGGGAGTGAGTGCTGTCAGACAAATTTTGTGATCCAGGTTGGTGTCGTGGGTGTTGGCCATAAACTCTAAAAGTTGTTTCTTCTTGAAAATCCATCTCCATTCGTGTTCATTACGAATCATCATGCCATACCTTGACACTGCAACAACAGCTCCAAGTTCTCCTTCAATGTTTGATTTGCCTTTTGCTGTACCCTTTTATCTTTTTCATCAAGTCCATTGTATCGATGGAATAATGCTGGTGTTTCTAATTCTGTATATGCTACGTCCATTCCGGCACTATAAATGTAATGGATGGGTTCTGGATCGTTAAGATCAGACTTGTATAAAACCTGCGTTCCTAACGCAGATAATTCTTTATTTAGCCTGAACTCTTCGTTCATTTCCCTTAACCAAGTGCGACTTGTGCCAACAGACCTTGTGTTTTTTGGTAATATCAAAATGGTGTGTCCTTTAGGCAGAATGTTATTCTTGTAACTGTTGATTTTGAAGTTCTTTGTCATCTTGTACTTTTTCCTATAAATACCATCCATTATGATTTCCACGCGGAAATTATCTGACGTGGTGCTTTGTAGCGACTTGAGGTTTGCAGGTGTGTGAGTTGATGACGCTGACATTAAAACTGTCACATTCCATTGGTCCTTGGGTTTAGTGGCCAGAGGCAGGGTGGTTGTGACTACTTTTGTATTGTCTTTTGAAGCATGTAATAAAAGTTCGTTTACATATTCTGCAACTTGGCTTTGCTCATCTCCCACACTGATGCCAAAATAATAGCTTGATAAGATTATGATCAATATAATGGCAGCCACGCCCACGGCAAACAGCGTTAAAAAAGTTTTTGCTTTCGATTTTACTTTGAATTTATGTTTATTGATTGTTGGAGACGGAGGAGAGCTGAAATCTATTGTGGTGTCGCGGGATGCATTTTGATCAACTTTTGATGCTCTCTTCATTGATGGAAGATTGTAATAAGAAATTACAAAAAGATTTCATAAACGTGGCGCTCAAGATTTTCAAAACAATGTCGCAGGTTGATGAACATGATACCAATGTCGTAGAAATTCCAGTTGAAATTATACAGCAAATATTCTCCTTCGGTACTTGATAATACTTTTAAAACTTGATGACATCATCAGTGCCGACTTCACCAAATGAATTGGCGGTTCTTTCTCTAGTGTGTAAAGATGCGTACGTATGGATGAACTCTGACGAAAGTTGGATGCAACTATTAAAGTTTTGGAGACCAAACATGAATGGCAACGGACCCCAAATCCTCACTCATCAATCATGTAAAGAATATTTTAAAAACGAAAGTATGTACATTGTCTTTTCTATATTGATTACAAAAGTTTTTTACCGCTTTGGAGCTCCAGTAGAAGCTGTATCATACTTCAACGACAACTACTACTGCAATATCAGTCGAGTGGAAGTATCTAATGTTAATGGAGAAGAAGTCGTCTTCAAAATAACTTTTCACGTACATGCTGACAACAGTCTAGGACCATTGCAAAATCCCCGTAATTCCAAACTTTTTATCAATGATAAAGAGGCATCAATCAACCGCAAAGGAAGTAAACTTAGAATTAATAATCCAGAGAGCGAGATAGCAGGTTGTCTTTTGTACATCCATCGTCAACAAATTCAAGTTGGTGATATCGTTCAATTTAGTTACGGGTCAAGTGGCTACGATTTTGCGCCCATCTTAACATTCGACAACGAAACATGTAACAAAAATCACATCCACAATGTTCTCAAGATCAAAAAAAACCTGACAGTTTTCAGAATTAAAATTTGAGTTGAGATAAATGAAGATTCATGAAGAATTTCATCACTATTTTTAATAAAACTATATCTTTTTAGGCTACACGGGAGATGAAACTAAAGTAAGGTTACACACTGTGTATTCTGTAGATAGATATACGTAATACTTGCAACAAAGATCAAATGTAACCTCCTGCTTTGATTTCACTGTGACTGCTAAAGTGTGAAAAGTTCAAACTAACATACAAGAATTTTGTGAAGTTTCCTTCGTTTGATCGGCATTCTGAACTGTTATATAATAAAAACTCTTTGCACGCTACACATCTTTTACATTCTTTCCACTGTTTTAATTTTATGGTCTAATTATATCTTGTAATCTACTCAGATCGATTTCTTACCCGAGATCGTTACTTGTGGTGTATACCCCTGATGATAGGAGAATAGTATGTATTGATACCTAGGGTATGGTGTTCACATGAGCAGGTGGTCAACCGATGCGAATTACTTTTTTTGTAAGATAATATCAAGTGATCACTTGAAAATTTCAAGTCAACCCAACTACCGTTACGTTATCCATCAGGTATAAATTTGACTTGCTAAACCAACAAATTTAATATCATAAAAATCTACAACACAAATCATGGTCAAAGAGCAGATTGTTAAATCATACAACTGGAGGGACAGAACTTCTAACCCTATTAACCGTGCTAAAAGGAACGTAAAAGACAGTGGTGTGAGTGAGAAGAATATCATCTCAAAACAAACCAGGAGAAGGAAAAATGTGAACTACAAAGACCTATTAACGATAGCTCCAGGCTCTAGATTGAAGAAAGGAGTGAGTTCAAATAACAGCAAGGAGTTGAGGCAAAAGAACTATTCCGTTTATCAAGAGAAGAAAATGGAGAAGAACATGCAAAGGAAGAAGAGTCAGAACATCTCCAAAGCGAACGAACAGTCAATCTCTGATGAATCATCCCAAGACCCTGAATCTTCTCAGGATTCCTTCTAAATTTCAACACCGTTGTGTACAAACACTTAAGAGTTGTTGTATATATAAAATTTGTTTTACATTCTTTTTCATATCTGCTGTAGCAACTTTCCTTCCGTTCATCCATTCTCACTTTTTCAGTCAGTCAACTTCGTTTCTAAATATCAGAGATAGAAAGAGCTCCAGGGAGAGTTGATGATGTTTAGGAAAGATTGAAGTTGGACACATGAGCGATCACATTATCGAAAGAAACCAATTAAATAGACAAGACAGGGGACAAAATTTAACTAAGCCTAATGACAGGTACTTTGCAAGGATGGTAGTGACCTTTTTAAAAAGAGATGTCTACATTACATTGGAGTTGATGGAAATTATTAGACAAACCTGCCACTGTCAGCTCACTTCTACAGAGGACATTGGCATTTTAAGCACGTCAACAAGTACAGAGACTTTCTTTTTGAAAAAGATAATGATGGGAAGGTGACTGTCAAAGTCAAGAAAACGTTACATGAAGGTGAATGGGAGGACATCACAAATTCATTTGCAAGGTTGATTGAGTAAACCTCGCAACGGAAAACTATAAATCAAAAATCATACAGAGAGGCTGCAAGGAGTACCTGAAAGATTTGATAAAATGCAAAGGTTGTGTTCCACATGATGTACGTTGGTTCTATCAGGATTTTGTGGATGAAAATGATTCCTACGATAAATCAAAAAAGAAGGAAGACGATATACAAATTGAGGTGGCTGAAGATGAACAAAGTGGAGCTCAAGATCCAGTGATAGATAGGTGGATTCGCCTCCAACTCCTCAAATCTCTCCCATTGCACATCTGAAGTCATTGATGGAATCAGGACTACGTTAACAATAAACGTCTCAAATCATTTCTAAATGTTGTGTACCTAATATTGTATTATTTTTCACATACGAACTGGGATGCCGTATCCTAATAAAAAATAAATCAACCTAGTATTTTTTGTATTCTACTATTGAATAATTGGAACGATATTGACCGATAATTTACTGAAAGTTCCAAAATCCTTTAAAAGTCTGTTGTAATGCGCTCTCTTCTATTTTTAAACATTAAGGAAAATCATTAACAATCAATTATAAAAATGGTTGCCAAAGGACTGCAGGGTTCGTCGAAGCATCATCAACGATCAAAATCAGCGCCAGGAATATCGATCAAAGATATCGAAGAGGAAGAATTACTAATAGATGACTCGCCGACATCCTACACCAACAAACAATTATATAAGGAAAAGCAGGCATCAGACACCATCTCAGCACTTCCCTCAACAATTGAAGATTTTGAGAAACTTGGAACATTTTCAATTTATTCAAATGATAAGGAGTTGAAAAAAGTTCACAATAGATGGGTTCAAGAGGGGTGGCCTGTCCAATTGCTTCAATCCGATCCCGTCGGCGCTAGAGTTTTACAAGATAATGCACTTTTTAGTTCAGCAAAATTCCACAACCACAAATGGGAGTGGGACCCAAATGACGGCCTCATCATTCTTTTTGAAAATAAAATGACTCCTTGGAGCACAATTCGTCCCCAGATAAGATTAGCAAACTCTGTGGGTTGGTTAGTCTTTGACGGTTACATTTACGGACCTAATGGGTTGTGTAGAGGGCATTTATGGAAATGGGAACAGTTAAGTCCATCCTTTATATGGGCGACTGGTCATGAATGTTATCTCGACATCATCTCTTGTTCTTGGGAGCATTCTGGATTGCAAGGATTCGGAATGCTTGGAGGTCCTCATGGTCACGTTTATCTCGAACTTGGTGACGGTGATGGAAATGTGTATAGTGTTGGTCAATATCCTGATCCAATGCGCGAAAATAGAGCACTTCGGTATGTGTATGGAACGTGCAAAGCAGTGTTAATGTCTCCGGATCCTTACACCACAGCAAGTGGAGAAAAAGTAATTCATAGATATACCCTGGGAAGGGGTGAACAAGGAAAAAATAATGTAAATAAAATTCTTGAAATTATACAGTCGTGGAACAAAAGTGGAAGCCTGCTTCATAATGCCGTCAGCAATAATTGTTGTGATTTTGTCGTTTCTATTGAAAAGTATGTCCAACGAGAAATGAAAGAATGCATGATTTGCGACTTGAGTTTCGAAAGTAATTTTCCACCAGGTCGCACACGAGTAGATTTGGATCACAATCCGTCTTCTCCAATGGGTTTGCCTATTCAAAGTATTAGATACAAAAGGAAAAATTTATTGAGTAGAACAGGTTCCTACTTGTACCATAGGTGGATCATATTGTTGGTTGACTTGCTTTTAAATCTCTTCTTTTGGATTCCGGTACTGAGCAAGATACTTGGTAGAGGTGTTGGTGTTGAGGATGTCACAAGCCAACAAGAAAAGAACAGAAGAAAGAAGAATTTGGGCGCATTAACTTTAAGATGGAAAGCACCGAACTGGCCAAGGAAGTTAAGAGTTCAACAACAATTCTCTCCGCGTTTGGGAAAGTTTAGTGTCACATTAACATGTTCATAAATGTACATTACTCTTGAATCTTCTTTGAGCTTATATATACATCTAAAAGTAGAAACGTGCACTAAAACTGAGGAGACTCCATTAATAATGGAGATTATAGTAATTATAATTATTAAACACATTATCATTTCTTTTTTTGGATCAACATTCAAATAATCTTTAAATTGATATAAAATACTTGATATCAAACAATGTAGACGTGACGTCGTATGCATCATTTATAAAGAACATTTAATCACCAACTTTTAAAATATTATATATGTGAACTAATATCTTCTTCAGCTCTCCACATGCACAGATTTGAACAAAAGAATGAAAACAAAAAGTTTAAATTTACAACATGATTTACAACCTCCTTAATAACACAACGTAGGCCTCTTCCTCTTCCTCTTCCTTATTAAGTTTGAGTTCAACTTTGTTCTTCTCAACAGCAGAAGTTGGAGTCTTTGACTCCACACCATCATCCCCAATCATGTTTGATACTTTAACCTCGACCTGGTAGTCATCTCCTGATTTGGCGGATGCTTTTGTGGTAAGAGTACTTCCTGAAACCAACGACTCAAAGAACATTGGGTCAAGATCAACTAGAATACTAGATAATTTAACACCACCATTCCATTCTTGTTCGTTGAAGGCAAACAAGTTATCGAAACTCTGGTTAGTCTGTAAAATGCGACCCACCTTGTCAATCACAATTACAATATCGGTCAACGAGTTGATGATGCTTCTGGACTTGGCCTCGCTCCTGATGGACTTCTTCAGCAATGCAGATAACTTGACTCGATGTGTTTCTAGAATATCCAATCTGCCTCTAGTAAGATCTTGCATTTTCCTTACAATAACAATTCTTCTGTAAAAGAAGAGAATAATCAAAGTGACTTCAACGATAAGCATGAAGAAGAGACACACAATGAGCGGAATAATTTTGGTTTCCGATGCAGGAAGAGAATTAGTAAAATAAATCATAACATATTGTCTATTATAAATGTTCACTGTAGAATTTGATGTGGAACGTGCGTTTCTCAACAATTCTATTACGTCGCTATATTTATGTTGGTCGCTATCCTTTTTTAATTTTATTCCGTCCGTTAGAACGCTCATAACAGTTACATCTGGGTCGTTGTAGTCCAACAAGACCACACCTTGGTCGTTTGATAAAGTAACCGACTGGCTCAACAAACGACTAATACTGATGGAATTCGAAACAAATCCAGTCACCACGCCAGATCTTATAACAGGAGCGATAACAGCCACGCCAGATGCACCAACAGCCAAATCAATTTTACTAGAAACCTGTATCGACCTGCTCTCTAGAACTGCAGTGATGGTTTGATTGCGAGACAGACTGCTTCCAATACTTGTACCAGAGGTTTTACCCTCAGGTATGTATAGAGTTGTCACGTAATAGTATGGGCGAGGAACGTCAGGTTCAGTCGACAAGAACCCATTAATGTAGTTGACGTTTGTGTAGTTTCCTCCCCAGGATCTAATGTTGGCAAGGTAACTTGTAACATTCTCGGAATGCACGAGGTCCATATAGGTATAGAAGGTAATGTATGGCAACAACTTGACCTGTCCATTCTCAATATAGGAGGTCGATAAAGAGGACACGAAGGGCTGGAACACTGTATAAAAGTTCAGCGCTCCAAACAGTTGTAAAAACTGTTGTATGACCAGAAGATCGTTCAGTGCGAGCTTTATGTTCTTGTCGATCGTGGCAATTACGGTCTTTCCCCCTTGTTCGAACGATGCTACCTGGGCGTCGTAGTTGCCCTTTTCTAGAACAAAATAACCAATGAGCCCACCTGCCAGGCAGAGAAACAAAACTAGAATACCAACAAGTATAAGAACCCAGTCTACTGCAGAAAACCTTGACATTCTGCTGTGCTCTCTATCCAACTTTCCATTAGAGCTCACAGTAGACTCCTTTGACGAGGAATGTGTGTCACTGGCACTGACATCATTTCCCTTGTGTTTCTGTGCAACACTATCCGCCGTTGTCATGTTGTTTAGAATTTTGAAGTGCCATGTGACAGCGAACCAGAAAGATTTGATGTGAAAAGACGAAACTTTGTTAAATATGGATTATTATCACTCCGTGTGTCCTGCTCATCTGGAAATGGACATGATATCGCAAATTGGACCACTTTATATCAACTTTAATAGTACCAACCTAATCAACGTCGATGAATTAGTTGATACTCGGACTTGTGAAGATGTCCGGAGAATTTTAAATAGATTGAAATTCCATCATCTGAACGGCATTAACGACTATTAAATTTCAACCACAGAATAAACACGAACATAAAGTACAAATGTATTAGATATTGCGGAAAAAACACTTTTTTAAAAGAAATTTGCGCCTAAAATGTCGAGATAGCAGTCTGTCCATTATGTAAAGACGCCGTGTTAGTACGCATCAAAAAGTTTAGCAACCTTTAGCCTGTGGTGTGGTTTAATGTTTAGTCTACTTACACGTTTGTGAGACTAATCGGATTACAGGTTAATATCTAATGTGACTTCGTTAGTACCGTTACTACGTAAATGTGTTCTTAATCCAATTTTTTATGATGAATAATAGTGTGGTTATCAGCATAGCAACTCCTCAATCTTGCGTTTGACCATCGCCTTTCACTAGGGTAGCGTTGTTCATTCTTAACGTAAGGTTGGTCAACGTGATCATTTTTGTAATCTGTAACAATAACTATGGACTTGGTAGCGTCAATGTACTAAAATAAACTAGACTAAGTCTTGCAGATCATTTCAGAGATATATTGAGAAATTATAGGATTTTGAGATAGAGGTTGTTGGATGTCCATTATTTCTATACTGATGTAGTCATGAGGTAACAAACAATAATGGACACAAATAAAATCCATTCTGAAAGAGTACAGTCGCTTGAACAAGCTGAAACTTTAAAAGCCAAAGGAGAGAGGAGCAACACTTCTTTATTTATTTTTCTATAGTTTGAATTAGTTTGGCATTGTTGAGATTGCACCAATAAAAGTTCCCTAAGGCCTTGAGATCGGTTATTTTAGGAGTCCTCTTAGCTGTACATGTAGAAAGGTTTAATAATAAAATAAATGTCCATTTATGAGCAACGAGGATTGTACTAAATTGAAAAGGAAGGTTCTTGTTTTGCTCAAATACATTACTATTAAAACATATGCAAATCTCTCTCCAAGCAGTTTTGGTACTATGCTTCTTAGTATTCACAGTATACACACAAACTCCTACACCAATACCCACAGCCAATGTTGTCTACGCAGATAAAGATATGGTTCCTCTACCAGGAAGTGGTCAACAATGTACTACTAAAACTACATATACATTCCAATCCAGAGGTGTGTTCTATGTGAGCTTACCAATCTCCGATCTTCCATCAAGGTTCGAAGTAGATAGGATACAAAAGGTCATCTTTTATATGGAAGGAATAACCAGTAACGAGACTTCAACTTTCTCGATCGACGCCGGTTATCCATATATTTATAGAGAAGTAGCCATGCAAAATGGAGATAATGTACAATGCCCAGGTTCTACCATGGGTGGTTCTGTTAATTCACGTGTGGTGAATGGAAGAGCGATGTTCGATATTACCGCAAGAGTTAAAAATGCAAGATATCAACCGATTAATTTTTTGATCCTGACCATCACTTATTCAGCGGGTGCTGATTCAGCAACCTTCTTGGTAAATGGCAACCAATCTCCTGATAATGGTTTGTACTACACATACATTGTAACAGCACCAACCTCCCCTCTAACAACTGCAGCTCCAACAACGAGTGCACCAACCACAACAGAGACTCCTGACTCAGCAGCCCCTATTACCTCTGAAGCACCATCTAGCCAACCAACCACTTCTAATTTACCAACTTATCCTACAGCTACCAGCACGGCACCTCCAAGCGATGAATCTTCCTTCCAAGTACCACCAGGATACAATCTTGCAATCTTTAGACCAGAAAAATCTGCTAATTATATATACTATGCTGCACGTCGTAATGTAAAAAGACAAACTGTCTGTGAAGTCTATAATGGCAATCCTGCTGGAATTGACTCTCGTGGTTCTAGTTTAGATATCAGTTACAATACATCAATCTTTAATTCTACCACCGACTATGCTAATCTAAACTGCCAGTTGACACAGGTATCAGAAGATAATGTTGATTTGGTATTATCCGTAATACAAGGAAACAACTGGGAAGCAAATTGTAACCAAAGACCATCTGTTGGGGCTGTATTTAAAACTGTATCATTGTCTACTAATACTACTTCATTTACTGTTGATATTAGCGATCAGTATGCCAAATATAATGACTCAAGTTACTTTGGTGTTGATTTCTCGATTGCAATTCAATCAAAGCGTCAATTCATTCGCATTAATAAGGATACTTGTGTGGTTGCTTTATATAGAAAGATAAATAGTATTACTACAAGTACTCCAACGCAGGCATCTACAATGACACCCTTCACCACCATCACACCAACCGAATCTACCCCAATCACCACTACAAGTCCGGTCACTACACCAGCACTTTCAACCAATACAGTATCATCCACTTTACTGCCAACTTTTAGTGCAACTACCTCAGCTCCCACTGCTTGTCCTCCATGCCCATGTGGCGAAACTAATTTGTCTGGTGATAACAACGCTTCGCCAGCTAGAAAGCTCAGACGAAATGGTGAATGTCCAACATGTAGAGTATGTCCAACGAACACCAATACTCCAGTGACTACTGTCGCACCGGCAACAACACTACCAATAGTTCAAGTCACTAGACCGATCTCAGAAGCACCATGTCCAATATGTTCATGTGGTGAGGTAGATCTATCTGGAAACAATAATGCATCACCAGAAAGAAGACTCAGGCGCAACAGCAATCAATGCCCAACTTGTAAATCCTGCCCAACCACCACTTCCACATCGAATACCAGACCTCCATTAGGAAACAATCAATCAGGTGAGGATAACGCTTCAGTGCGAGAGAGTTCGAGCGCTGTAGAAGTTACTGCCGGTATACTCGGTGCTGCCGCTGCGGTTGCAGCAGTAGTACTTTAAATTTTGAATAAAACATACATTTTGTAAATTGAAGTTGTCGCCTCTGTAAAGCTGATTTATAAACCAGCTGGGATCAGCTTCCAAGATTCTCCATCAGCATGATGTGTTGGAATCACCTTTCCATAGCTCATCATCTCCTCCATTATTAAAGTTTTGCATCACCAACACTCTTTTTCCTGTGAAACTAGAATAATGTGTTTGGTTGGTTGATACCATTTCTAATTCAAAAGTGCGTTAAACGATCAAATCACAAAACATGAATTGTAGCATTATCCCAACAAACGGCCATTATTATGTACTTAATGTTTTATTTTGACAAATCAATCTTCTTGTTCTCTTCTTCGCTTGGTTGATAAACCTCGCCTGTTATGGCGGCCTTCAAAAATCCGAACAATCTGACAAATACACCACTGTGAGAGTCCCAAACCTCAGCTCCTTCAATATCAACTCTGATTAGAGATATTTCAGGGTCATCAAGGCCTTTGGGGAACCACGCTTTCAAATTGTCGTCCCACAATTCTTTGATCTTGTTCTTGTCCTCAACGTGGTAAGCCTTTCCAACAATGCTCACCCAAGTATTGTTCTCCTGTTTGGAGTAGGAAACATTTACTCTGCGATCCTTCTCCAATTCATCAACCTTAACGCTAGATTTTCCAGTAAAGAACCACAAGTGTCCAGATCCAGCACCTGCTACGTCTTCTTTGACAGTCCACATTGGTCTGCTTCTTATTTGCTCACTTTCTTGATCCTTTGTTGTTAGCATGGCATTCTTAATGTCTCCAATCAAGGCATTTAGTTTTTCAATATCCTCTTTTGTTGGCTTGTGTTGTGTTTGGTTGGTTCCTTCGTTGTCTGACATTGTTGTTATTTTATTTAAAAATTTGTACAAATTGATCGCTTTTTATTAATAATCCCGTACAAAAATAGATTTCTATTTCCCGAGATCCTTTAACAGACTTTGTGAGTTGTTAGGTGTTCGATTGCAACCAAGGAGTATAAACACAGTAATTTTTGCATCAAGAAAAGTTAAAATTACATTTTATTAAAATCAACATTGTCGGCATGATAGATGGGTATATTTCATTATGTTAATATTTACATCAAAACACACCTCCTCTTGAAACTGAACCGACCTTTTGCGACATCCTTCAACCATTCCTGGTCAACAGAATTGGAGATTGATGTTGCGTGTAGCATATCAATGGCCCTATCAAAGTTCCTTCCAGTTTTTGAAGATACTTCAACAAGTGGACTGCAAATTTGTTCTGCAAGAAGTGTGGCATCATCGTAACTAACCTCTCTGTTCAAATCCAGACGCAAGCCGACTACGACTTTAGATGTGTTGTCCACGACTTGTGTAGAAACAAAATTAGTTAGAAAATCAAGAGAACTCTTTTTATCAACGGCATAAGAGAGCATTAACAATGAAGCTGGCACTTTCATAAAGAAGTGATCAGGTAGAATCACCAAGTCAATCAAAACTCCTCTTATCCTTCTTACACTTCTAAATCCACCCTCAACTGCTAAATCAGGTTCTTCAATGTACATGCCAGCTGAATGTCTCATTGAAAAGACTTTCTTCCCAATGTGATTGTCTCCAACGTGTATCTATTAATGTTTATTTACGTAATGGTAGATGTGACAAACTATCCGAGCGTCTAATACTTCCCCACGATTCTTTTCCACAACATGGGTAAAAACCTCACGGTATGAATCTTTGTATTTCTTGGTTATGGTTTTACAAGAGGGAAAATGTCGTTGGAACATGAATCTCCATAGATTTTCTTTTTGACCTGCTTCGTACCAGTTTTTCGACACTAAAGATGCTAGTAGAATGTCTTGTGGCTCTTCTGAGGCGTGACATAAAATCAGATTTATAACGTCAACAGGCAAGTTCATTGTTAAATTCATACGCAGACATTTAAAAGTCACTCGTGGATTAACCTTTCCTCATTGTAAAACCTGTTAAAACAACAAGATTAGAGCACAAAGAATCCAGGAGGCTGCAGAACAACAAAAATGAAAAGACTCCACACCCAAATTACTTCCCTGCCACTTAGTGTCCTCCACTAAAGCCTGCGGCGGCACCCGCTTGTGTGTTAATATCACTGATATATGGGTGATTGCCCATATCGCGATATCGGTGGTCACTAAAATTATGGGACATCAACAAAGTAAAAGCGATCAGGAAGGAACTATTTTTGAAGAAAAAATAGGAAGTGAGCCAAAAGACGAGGGAGAGAAGAAAAAATCAGAAGAAAGGGTAGTACATTACGGGATAATTACCTTCAAGTTTGCAGACTTCAACTTGATCTGTTAACGAAAATGCATGAGTAGTTATCAAAAGCTGCCGGAGAGTGATAGGAAGAGACAATGCGAGACAAATGGTGAAAAACAAAATGCACATAATAGATGTACATGCATGAAGTGTTGTGAAAGTGTGCTTTTTTACCTTGCAATTGTTAGAAACGCGAAAAGTTTATTCTTGCCTGAGAAAACTGACTGTTCTATAGCCTTATCATTTGGCTTGTTGATACCACTTTTTCATTTAGAATAACTCTATTCAGCCGAAAATTCTTCGACTTTGACAGGTTCAAAGTAGTGAAACTGGATGGGATGGAAGATATCCATTAAAATGAAGGATCAACTTTAACGCTACAAGAGGTTTCTCTAAAGAAATCTTACTGTGAAGTGTTTGGCCACATCCATATCAAAGTCCATAGCCGTGCTTCCAGGATCATTTGCCATGGGCTTCAAATCATGGGATCCTCCTTAGGATGGCTTTGATCTTGACGTTGACTCCATGTATGATAAGTGTAAAGTTTCCATCGATGTTGCTTCGAATCATTGATTGATAGCGAAGACTATTTGCTATCAACCGCGAGTTTCTATCAAATGAGTTTATTTTCTTATTTACAAGGTACTCATGTTCTATTACTCCTCATCAAAGTTGAGTTTTCTGACGGTGGTCGGTGATATTGCTAGTGTTTGGCCACCTGCTCTTGACTGATTTGAGCGCTTCTCTAGGCGTGGTGGTGATGTCTTAGATAATTTGATGGGAGCAGGTGTTGAGGGTTCCACTGACTCGTTCATGTTTTATTGGTTGTTGATGTAAATGGTGAAATGACTTTGACAGAAAACATATTTAGATGTTCGGTTTTCAGCTGTCACCTATAAATTAGGAAGTGAACATTCTTGCGAATTATGATTGAATCACTTTCTATTAAGGTCATCGGAAGTTCAAAAAGTGTAGGAACATTCGTAAAATAAACATCAACATTTTATTTCAAAGTGTTTTTGTTCTAATTAAATGATATGGCGTGCTCACAAGGGTAAAAACCAGTGGCATTATAACCAGAGGTCAATGATGAAAGTTCTATTGTTCGTAGAGGTATTCTAAGGAGGGATGGCTTGTCGTGACCCGAGTTGAACCGTGTTAGGATAGGAGTTGCATCGAATGTAGGTTTTGTTTTTTCAAGTTTCAACCTCCGTTGGTGTTGTTCTCTATATTTTGCGTTCATTATTGTAGCATGTAGTGTCCACTCTTCGTTAAAGTCTTTCTCGTCGATTAATCCCTCCTTGAATAGAACCTGCTTAATCATTGAAACAAGCTTATGCAATTTATTGCTAGCATCGTTGACATCAGCATCCAAATATAAAACTCGGGATGATTTAGCCTTGGCGGCATTAAATACCGCCACTTTACTTAGAGATAAAAAGTCATTCTCAGTAAATTCTTGCGTTATATATGGCTTTATGGTTTGATCCATGACCTTAATAATTGCCTCCTTTTGATCTTCTTTTATTCTAAGCATTTGGAGAGTGAGATGGAACTTCTCCGGCTTCATGTAAAGTGAATCTTCCTTGAATTCTTTGTTCAACTTCCGAATGTCACCGTATAACTCTTTGAGATCCTCTATCACAAGGGAATTGTTCATGGGGAGTGACAGGAAATGTGTGTATGGGACAAATTTAGTCATGATGACTGTTCTTTTTAACATTGGATAATTGCATTTAGATGCTTTTTTATTGTAATGGATGCAATCCAGAATGCTTGTTCCTGGCAGAACTCTAAAATAAGATGGCCACAAACCCTTTGTTGATGTATTGAATAAAATGTTGAACACACAATAAGCAATAAGATTAGTTTAAACCTTTTTTATTTATAATTGTGATCATTCACTACTAAATGGGCACGTCTAGACACTAAGCCTCACTCCTGACAAATTCTATTTAAATTATAAAGACAGATGTCATGTCATATGAATTAAATACCAATGTGCCTCAATGCAAGCTTTATTTTAAATCAAGTAAGGCAAGATAAGACTTGATTTTCCGAGTGATCACTGCTTCTCCATTAAAACGTTTTCACCTTCGACATTTTCAAAGACATGATCTATATTGCAAATAGATTCGATTTCTTTTTTCAAACAGGAGTTTGTAGAGTAAGAATTTTCAAAGCTGTTTATAAAAACACACGAACTGGCTGAGATTTGGTTATGTTTGATGTTTGCGGTTCGGTGTGTGTATGGTTGAACAAGTTGATAAAAATGATTACAACAACAACAAACATTGTTCGGATCATTAGGAGTATTTGTGAAAAACAACCAAACGCTGAGGCCTTGATATGTTTGAATGAAAACGAAAACAACACTACTGATACGCTTTCGTACTCTGAATTATGGGAAAATGTTGAGAATTGTTCACACAACCTAATCGATCTAACATCACACCCAACTTCAACAAACATCGCGATAGCAGTTGATGAAGGTCAAGACCTACCAATTATTGAGTTATCCGTAATTGCAGCAGGATATACTATTGTACCGGTGGACTTGACAGACCCAAGATTTGTACACATTCTAGGTGATGCCAAACCATCTATAATTATAGTAAAGGATGAAAAACAAAAGCAACTCATTATTAAAAACTCACAATGCCCCAAAGTGATTATAGTGTTCTCGCAAGATCTCTTGAGGCAGTACAAAAAAAAGAAGACTTTACAGTATGACATCAACTACATTTCACACATATTCTATACTTCTGGCAGCACCGGCAAACCCAAAGGATGTATAGTCCCACATGATTGTTTGATGCAGTACTGCCTTGCAAAAAATAAAGCCCACGAAATAAATTCGACATCCACATGCTTTGTGGCGTCACCTCATACTTTTGATCCGTCTTTAGGTGATTTCTTTTCAACCCTTTGTGCTGGAGGTACAATTGCCCTTTCTCCTAAAAATCTAATTTTCGGCGCGTTAAAAACTTGTCTTGTGAAAAGTGGTGCCACTCACCTACTAACTACTCCTTCCTTGTTCTCTACCATATCCGACGTAAATTCTGTTCCCTGTTTAAAAGTTGTCGCTCTCGGAGGTGAACCAATGACACAAAGCATTGCACAGAAGTGGTGCGATAAAGTGAAACTCATCAATACGTATGGTGTTACCGAATGCTGTGTCTACCAAGCATACTCCGTTGTTACGAAAGATTCTTACAAAAATTTAGGTCGAGCACTTGGGGGCTGTGAACTACACGTGGTTCAGTTACAAATCCCCAAAGACCAACTAAACACCATTTCTACCATTACAAACAATAGCACAGAGGGTGACAAGGGCGAACTCTGGATTTCTGGCAACCAAGTAGGTGACGGATACCTTGGTCTATTCGAGTTGACTGCGGAAAAGTTTATAAAACACGAAACTCTGGGTCGTGTATTTAGAACAGGCGATATTGTCAAATACGAAAAGGGCGAATGGGTTTTATTGGGACGCAGAGATGATCAAGTAAAAATTAGAGGCAAAAGAGTTGAACTTGGTGAAATTGAGAATGTAATTTTGAAAATTTCCAGTCCACTTCTTTCCAGTGTTATTACTAGTATTCATTCCAATATGCTTGTGGCATGGTGTAAACCAGCAGATTTGTTGGAATCAAATTCTACAATTCTGGTTGATTTGTTAAAGTTGCTATGTGATAAATATCTGCCAACCTACATGATTCCTACTCGGTTCTTGATTATTGATGAATTTCCGACAACCTCTTCTGGAAAGATTTCAAGGACACTGTTGTCAAAGCAATCTCTACCCGAAGTCCCCCTTGAAGATGAATTAGAGGAGCAGACAGAAATACAAGCTCTCGTCAAAGATTCCTGGATAAAAGCGTTAGGTCTTAACAGTAATAATCTCTCTTCTAAAAGTAACTTCTTCGAACTCGGTGGTGACTCGCTTGCAGCACTTAGAGCTTGTCGCATCCTGTCAAACGTCCTTGACAAGCAGAAAGAGGATGGCGAGTTTGGTGAGCTTTTGGGTGTATTATCGCCAGCTGAGTTGATGAAAAGACCTATGCTTTTTGAATTCTCTCGTCACATTAGTGATTCATTTCCTGATGCATGTTTCGGTGGTAGTACCGTGGAAAGTGCTTCATACGAACCAGAAGTAATGAATCCATTCGGGGCATTAGCTCACGCTGCTGTTAACAAAAACAACTTGCCAGTGCTACGCTTCATGACTGAGAATAATTACATAGATCTGAATGATCCTTACAATAAAAATTCAAAACAAAGCATGTCCTTACTTCATGTTGCCTGCGCTAATAGTATGGTAGAAATCGTAGAATATCTACTAAGCAAGGGTGCATCTACTTCCTCGCGCGATCCTGGCGGAGTAACACCCATTCATCTTGCATCTCAGAAGGGACCTGTTGAGGTGTTGAATCTTTTTTTGAATTATAAAACATCCCTCTTTATTAAAGACGATAATCAACAGACCATTGCACATCATGCAGCACGTGCGGATGCACCTGGCAAAGTATTTGATTGGATATATTCGAAGTGGTCTCAAGACAAGTCACACAAGGTCAAAACCAAAACTGATGTTCTTGATGTTGTTGATAAGTGGAATCGGACTCCTTTGCATTGGGCCTCTGTTAACGGTCATCGTAACGCTGTCCTCAAGTTGATGGATTTGGGGTGTGACAAAAAGAAGAGAGATGGAAACGGAGAGACACCAATGGAAATTGCTGAAAGAAGAGCAAAATGCGGCGCTGCAGAGCTAAGGCCAGTTGGCATGAGAGCATCTGCTTTTGGAGACATTGCAAAGCTCCTGGGAGGATCTGGTTCTACTAAACAAGTATCGAAGTACACATGATGACATTCACGGGTATTGGTGTTGTAATATATAAAAATAGAATAAATGTTGTATCTTCCGTCTACCTTGATATTCAAGTTCACAAGATCATTTAAATAGCAACAGCATGAGCTCCGCTAACTCACTTCGCACAGTTAAAATAGCTATCGTTTCTGACGTCATATGGTAAGCAAGCATTACTGCACTCACGAACTATAACTGTAGTCCTTGGTGTTATGTGGGCCAGAAGAAATTGGAGATGGCAATGAAGAGCTACAACAAAGCCAATTTTGAGATTACATGGTTGCCCTATACGTTAGATCCAAATCTGCCTGTTGATGGCATCAACAAATTCAAGTATTGGTATTCTCGCGGGTCTAAGGAGGCCGTGGACTCATCTTTTGGTCCTACAGATAGAGCAGGTAACACAAATTATTCAAATTCTTACATTCAAAGGGAATGCTGTTGGTATTACATTCAAGTATGGAGGTGACGTAGCCAATACATCTAGATCCCACCAATTATCAGAGTACGCAAGAGCACAAGGTAAACAAAACGAGGTGAGTCGTTCAAAAAACTTGTTCAATGTTAAACAATCAGGTGATGACAGAAATGTTCGCTGACTATCATGAGAAGGAGAGGAACATTGGATCAATTGATGTAAGTTTTAAATACCAAATCATCACTTAAATAAAAACAGGTTCTCGTTGATGCGGGGAATCGTGCCGGATTGAATGAGGACGAAACGAGAAAAGTGTTGGAGAGTGAGAGTCTTAAGGCAACCGTACAAAAAGAGATAACGGATGTTCGTAGAAAATTTGGTGCAACTGGCGTCCCATTCTTTGTGATCGACGACCAGTTTGGGGTGTCAGGAGCAAGAGATACATCAACATTCCATAAAATATTCGATGAGGTTTTGGAATCCTCCTGATCAAGATAATGTGTTAATAAAAAGAATTTAGCATTTTGCGACAATGTAGATGCAATAATATTTGCCAATAAGCATAATTGGCATCTTATTCTTTTTATTATAGATTTTTTCCCATAACTCGTTATCATGTGCATCATCATCCAATAGACCAAACAACTCCATTGACGGTACGTCATTATGAATAGGCAAATCAATCTTATTGAAACTTCCCAATACACCTCTGCGATTCAGTTTGGGTGGACCTTTGCTGAAATGTTCCTCAACATATTCCTTTAAAATAGAATCAATATATGTCTGTGGCTCAAGGCTGAGTTTTTCGACATCTGAAATTAAGTTTTTATTGATAGTTCTTTGGACTTAGCATCATTTGCAATTTCTGAAGTGCTGACTTCCTGCATGTCATTATTGTTATTTACAGAGATGGTACCATTCAACAATGTCTTACGATACTCCCAAATAGCTGTTTTTTTCTGTGAATAATTCTTGCTAATGGCAATGTCTGGGATCCACTCATGCAATGGAAATTTGTGAGTATTCATCACTTCGTTGAACTCTTTAGCTGTTGACCCAAGTTCTTTTTGGAATCGCATGTTCAAAAGTATTTGTAACTCTGTCTATTCAAACACAGTGAAGAGAAAGAGGACTCAATCAAATAAAAAATCAAAAAAGAAAAGATTGTGACGTTTGTTTAGATTTTCTAACAAACAAGAGAGTTACCGCAATAAAGCGCTAGAGTATGCACGAATTTGTATGGCATGTCAAGATGGAGGACATTGTTAAAAAAACAGTGCCTCTTGAAAAGGTATTTAAAAGTCTTAAATTTATTCAACAATGTAGGAAAGTTGATGGAATAGATGATCCATTATTCGTCGCCGAGGCCGCTAGCTGTCTACCCCTGTTACATTTTTTACTCGCATCCTACATTGCAATACATTCCATCAAATCGAATGAAGATACTCACAGTGATTCAGAGGAATCAGATTTCGCATCATACTTAAGAAAAAAGAATTCAAAGACCAACGCAAAATGGGCATCCACTTGCCTCAATGAAGACAACGAACCAGAAGATGCTTGGGCCACCGTTATGAGCAAGAAGCGAAAGGTCGGACCTGACGACTCATTAGATATCAAAGAGGGTCACATCAAACAGTTCTCTTAGGAGTAATTGTAAAGTAGACCATACACCTTGTACAGGGTGGGTTTAAATAAATCTTACTTTTGACAACGGACGTTCTAGTTTTGTTACAGATGTGCTTACCAGGAGACAAGAGCAACATCATAGCCAATAGATTATCGGACCCTGCTATGAAGAAGTTATCGTGGAACGAATCGAAGAAATCAATACTTTTGTCATTAGATACTTCGAAGGATGAAGAACAATTTACCCAAGAGCTACGCTTGTTGAAAGTAAACGTCAACGAAACGGTCTACAACTACAACAGACGTTTCTATGCATATGTATCAATCTTGCAGTTGCAAGAAAACCAAACAATGTCCTTTTATATTTTCATTTAAAATTTTTTTAAAAGTAGGGGGTAACCGAGAATTGAACTCGGAACCTTCCGCACCCTAAGCGGAAATCATGCCAATGTCTTCATTTTCTAGACCATTACCCCTAGTTAACAAGAAACAAAAAAAATTACTATGGGTCACTTTGCTATAATTGATGTTGTGTAGTGTTCTTTACAAATTTTAATATGTTTGAATACACACGTTGCTTTAGCCTCTGGGATTACTCGATGGTACATTGTATAACAATGCCAAGTCGATGGTTTGTCACCCTCCTCATAGACAACTACATTTGCTTGCCTCAAGTTAGAAACAAACTTTACGGTGTCTGTGTAAAATATTTCAAGAGGGCTCCAAAACACATAGCTTTGTTTGCTTTGCTTTCGTATTGATCCTACTTTCTTCGGAGATAATTCTTTTTTTGACTTCTCATCCGAAGACGACGGAAGTGAATGACTCAATAGTATCAATAGAAACAATTTTAAAACTTTTTTAAGAGAGCTCAATACCAAACTTGCGGTAATATTGAATGAAAGGCTATAACCAGGCGCAAAAAAAATAATGCAGTATGGTTGGACAGTGCGACTTTACCTTCTTCGACTACTACTTTGGATTCTGCGACGACGTTGAGAAAACACATCGTGTATTCAAAAAAACATTGGTGGTCTTTAGCACCCTCTCGCATTTTCTATTATTCGTGGCCAGATATGATTCCAAACCACCAAGACAAACATCCAGCATGGAATATAACCAATGTTCAGAATGGTTACGGTCAATGCACAGAACCATGCTCCCACACCGCACTTTCTTTTTAAATTGCTGAGGATTGTGGAAGGGTCAGAGTCAAGTATCAACAAATAACAGAGTATTTGGACCGCACAACTGGAGAGTGGTAGTGAATTGAGCGGCTTCTGATGCGGCATCTCCTGTGACTCTTCGTCTATGAAGAATTGTTTAATGTGACTTTCTTTAATTCTAGGGAGTCCTGTCCTACTTTCCTTTTCTTGGTTGTGACAGTCGCAAACACGATTACCCTACATTTCACCGTGTCAATAAAAACCTTATTCTAAAATAATGTTAAAATTTTTTCGGAAAATCACAATACATCATTACTAGGCCACAACAATGTCTCGAAATACAAATAGCGTTGTCACGGAAACTTTTAATTCGTTCAGGACCAAAATTGAAAAGAGTTTCGCAAAGTTGGAGGAGAAGAACAAAGCATTAAAAGAAGAAAATGCAAGATTAACAGCCCAGCTTGAAGAAATGAAGGATGAGCAAGCAAAAAAAAGAAAAGCAGACCATAACAAGAAAATTAGGAAAATAATTGATATTTTGACTAATGAATTGTTATCGGATGAAGAGGAACACCCTCCTGTTAAAAAAAAAGCAAAAGCAAAAAAGACTTCTAAATCAGAAGTCCAACCAACAACAAGAAGAAACTACGTGACGCAGGAAATGTCAGATCAGTACACATCTTTACAAGAAAGTCTGAGAAGGTACTTTGATGGCGAGCAATTTTTACACTTCTGGGCTGATTTTGGTGAATTGTTGGACGTGTACTCGATATCTGAATGCGAAGGCATTCAAAATTCTCATGTGGACCTTGTGGACGTGAGAAACACTTTGATGGCGGCCACCAGAGAAAAAAATGATTCTGTCCTGCAGCAAGTCATGTCGCAGTTCGACAGAATCATGTGTTACCATGATGACATCCTCAAAAACGTTAGAGACCGAAAGGAGTGGTCTAAAAAGCTGGCCGACTTCAGGAGGGTGTATTTGATTCACCTCAAACCCACCATCGAGGAAATGGATTCTAAAAATGACTCGCGTCCGTCAAGTGACCCAGATGTGCTTGAGGTGTCCATTTCAATGAAGTAAACCACCCGGAAGGCCGCTCGGATGTACTCTTCGTTAATTGCCAAAACAAAAATAAATGGTCTTCAACTTCCTTATCTTGTTGTAATCACTTGATGATGGGGTTGTCTTGTTTTTAATCTAAAAAATTGAACAGTAGATTTCCCGTGACAAATGGACTCGAATGTTTCCTCCATCGCACACCTTGGGGGTACAGATGGTTCGAACTATTTTAGATTTGACTCGGATGATGCAATAAGGATCGAATCGAATAGAATAAAGTGGTGGTCTACTTTGATGCAGGCGATCGGTGTAATTATCCTAACCGTGGGAGCGACGGCCGTGCTTATTTATGGAGTCATTATATACACATTATTCATACCGAAGATATTCGATGACAGCCAATGTAGTGGAGCGTTGATTTTAAAATTACTCCTGGGTGCTGTTGTCATAAACTTTACTAGTGCCTTGTTGGCTTGCATATCTCTTATAGGACATGTTGTTATGGAAAAAGTTCAAATAGAGTCTGAAATAATACTACGATATTACTCAATAGCAGACAAAGGTAGGTAGAATTTAATTAAAAATTTCTAATTAATTGTAGTTTTATTTGTTGCAAAACTACTGTTGGACATACCGGTTGCTGTGCTCGTGAATAGATTTACTACATTTGTCTGGCAACCTGGATGCTTGAATGTAAATGGAGATTTTTATTTTAATGTCACATGTCTCTTTATAATTTTCATTGTGGGAGCCGTTGCGAGTGGTATATTCTTTGTAGCGTGCATCGTCCTTAAATGTTTAGGAGCAAGAAGAAAATACAGAATGTAGCATATCCCGATCAATAAATTCCCTTGTTAAATCAAAATAGTGCCATACAATAAAAAGCTATGCCAAGCATAACGAATTACTGTAAAACCTTGTAACAGTATGTCATCAACACAATACCCCGTTATTGGACAGTACAATTTTTGATAACAGGGAATTTCCAAACTAAAACATTCCGAATTGCTGTGTCCTTATTGAGAATATCTACTATTTCCATTCTCCAAATCTAACTTCACTGTAATGAAATCAATCATCAAGTATAAAACTAATCGTAACCTGCGGGTTTTTATTATTTCAACAAACAAAAATGAGGTGTGCAGTGTTAGCGACTTTGGTTGCAGCACTATTATTTGTGTTGCACGTAGAAGCTAAGTGTGGCAAGTATACCAATCTCATTGATGGGGGGAAGAAAGAGAAGGTTCTCTCCAAGTGCGTTGTCGTGAGCGCCTTGAGCTGTAAATCTGATTCAGAAGATTCTGCAACAGTTAGAGCGTTTGGAGATGAATACGAAGTGGACGTATCCTGCTTCTACAGCCTAGTAAAGCAATGTGGAAAATGGACCGAAGATGAGTATCAAAAGAACGTTGATAATTGTGAGAAGGGATCGTGCCTACACTCACCTAAACCTTCTACTACTAAAAGTCTGACCACTACCAAACCAACCGAAAAGGTTGTCATAACTGCGGAGCCTACTAGACCTGTATCAACTACACAATCCCCTGTACCATTAACAAAACAAACTACCTCCGCTCCCATCGTATCTAAGCCCACCGATAAGGTTGTTATCACTGCTGAACCCACCAAGCCTGCATCAACATCCAGCCCCCCTACTACCATAGCTGTACCAACACAACAGTTGCCGCCAGTAAACAACGTGCCATTGGCCGTTGATAATAATGTACCAGCAGCAGCATTTAAACCAGTTGAAGTCCCACAAAAGATTACCATCAAAGTCCCACCAAAAATAGGACCAGTCTCTGCGCTATCTATCCAAGGAACTGCGGTCAACTTTATGGATCAAATTGCTACATCTACCAACAAGGAGAACTACGTCAAAGTCACTTGTACACCACAATCTGGATCTCCTTTCCAAATTGGTACCAAGAGCGTCTTCTGTAAGGCTTTGGATGAGGTTACTCTAGTAAGCGCTTCTGCTTCCTTCGATGTGACTGTAGTAGACACTGTTCCACCTACCATTCAACAGGTTAGTGACCTTAGAGTTGCAGCTACCTCCAAATCAGGAAGTGCTGTAATTTTCCCCAACATAATCGCCACTGATGTTATTGACGGTGATCTGTCACAAAAAGTCACCTGCATACCTCCTTCTAAAGTTGAATTCCCACTTGGAACGCATCCAGTTTCTTGCTCTGTCGCAGATAATTTCAATAATCAAGCCAACATGACATTCTTGGTGACTGTGTTCGATAACACCCCACCCGCCCTCGATATTAGTTCTCCTGTACCAGTTGAAGCTACCTCTGCTGACGGAGCCATAGTCACATTCGATGCAGACGTTGTCGACAGTATTGGAAGCACTAACAAGAGCAACATCAATTGCACACCAGCGAGCGGAAGTGTATTCAAGATTGGAACAACCCCAGTCACTTGTGAAGTTACCAAAAAGGCTAACAGATTACAAACATCAAAGACATTTAATGTAGTTGTAATTAATAAGGCACCACCAGTCTTAACCCTACCAACAAGTGTAAAATTCGATGCTACTGGGAAATTAACACAAGTATCGTTTTCTGTCTCTGCGAAAGATGTCGTTGATGGAGATATTCCCGTCACCTGTACCACAGCTAATGTTGTTGACGGAAAATATCCAGTAGGTGTACATGATGTTGCATGTAGCGCAACAGATAAAGCAGGAAACAAAGCCACCGGATCTTTCAAGTTAACAATTACTGATAATATTGCACCCTTACTTCAACTACCCAACGCACCATCCAATTTTGCAACTAGCAGAAACGGAACGGCTGTTGTTTACACTGATGCCACCGCCACTGATAACGTTGATGGCAGCGTTAGAGTTACATGTTACGCATTAGATACACCCAAGAAATCAGGAGATATATTCCCAATTGGTGAATCAGAAGTAAGATGTGCCGCTTCAGATAGTTCTGGAAATCAAGCAGTTGGATTTTTCAAGGTCACAGTCAATAGGCCACTACCTACATTAGTTTTACCAGGCGACAGCACTGTCGAAGCAATCAATAGCAAGGGAGCCAGCGTAAACTTCAAGGCAAGTGCAAGCAGCGCTGCTGAGGATAGCACCGAGGTAATTTGCGATCCCCCGAGTGGATCAACATTCGCTATTGGACCAACAAAGGTGACATGTAAATCATCCAACAAGGACGGGAAAACAACAAGTAACTCATTCACAATTACAGTCGTGGACACAACTGCCCCTCAATTAACTGTATCAGGAGATATTCAGCAAATTACACCAGAAGGAACAAACAAGGTAGGCATGTACATCCCATCACTTGTTAATGGCGTCACCTCTACAGATTTGGTCGACCCTATTCCCATCATTGATTGCACTCCTAAATTGGATTCACTATTCCCTCTTGGACCAACCGTTGTATCATGCACTGCCAAAGACAAGCGCGATAACGTCAGCAAGAACAAGAAATTTACTGTTACAGTCAGCCTCCCACCACAAGTGGTAACAATTGATGTACCAAGCAACATCACTCAATACACTTCTGCATCAGGAGTCATCGTCAGTTATAAAGTAAGCACAAAGACAAACAGAGACAATTCCATTGTTGTGAGCTGCTCACCAGCATCAAACTCTGCCTTCTCAGTAGGAAAGGTCACCAATGTCTTCTGCAGAGCTGAAGATCCAGTCACCAAAGTACACGACGGCAATTCATTCAATGTATTGGTGGTGGATGACACCAAACCAGTCATTCAACAAGTTAAAGACTTCAAAGCTAGTGCAACCTCTCAAGCAGGTGCCTATGTTACTTTCCCAATCGTTGCCAACGACAACATTGACGGAGATATCTCAAGCAGAGTAATTTGCTCTATCAAGCCAGGAAGCGTAGTCTCTATTGGAACAAAGAAAGTTGTATGCTTCGTTGACGACGTAGCCAAGAACCACGCTGACATGACTTTCTACATTGAAGTCTACGACAACACTCCACCTAGTCTAGAGGTTGGTCAACCATCATCCGTCGAAGCAACCAGTGTCAATGGTACCAAAGTAGAATTCTCTACATCTGTAACCGATCTTACGTCGAACGCTGCCAACACAACTGTCGAATGTATTCCAAAGAGTGGATCTGTTTTCAGAATTGGTAAGACCGATGTATCATGCACCGTCTACAAAAACGAGAACAAGAACCTTAGATCTACAAAGACCTTTAGTGTAGAAGTAACCAACAAAATACCACCAGTGTTGAACCTTCCGTCCAAATTGAACGTTGATGCCACTTCCAAATTAACAGAGGTAAACTTTGTTCCACTCGCTCTAGATGCAGTAGACGGATACAGACCTGTCGTTTGTACACCAGCATCAAACACTGGATTCCCCTTAGGTACAACCACAGTTTCATGCACTGCAACAGATGCTGCTGGAAATATGGCCAAAGGATCATTCCCAGTTACTGTAGTAGATAATGTAAAACCAGTTCTTAAACTACCAGGCACTAATCCATCTGCATTTGCCCTCACATCATCATCAAAAACAAAAATAACATTCGAGAAGACAATTACCGCAAACGATAACGTCGACGGATCAGTTGATGTTGAATGCAAGAGCAAGAACGGCACCAAGATTGCTAATGATGGAGATTTATTCTCTTTAGGAGTAACTGAAGTAACATGCACTGCCAAAGATTCTTCAAACAATGTTGCAACAGGATCATTTAATGTAGTTGTCAACAGACCATTACCCACACTAGTCCTACCAAAGGACCAAGTAGTCGAGGCAACCAACGCTGCCGGAGCCTTGGTAACATTCTCTACCAGTGCAATCGAGAGCGCTGGAGCAGCAACTTGTGTTCCAGCAAGCGGAACTGTATTTGCCATCAAGACTACAAAAGTCGAATGCAAGGCAGTTAATCTAGATGGAATATATACAACAAACTCATTTAATATTCAAGTTGTTGACACCACTGCACCCAATCTTATTGTACCCAGCGACTTTGATTATGAGGTACCAGTTGATCCAAAGACTTCAATCCCCGATGAACAAGGTGCAGTTATTCCCTCCAGCAAGATTGCCGTGACTCACTCAGATACAGTAGACCCCGCCCCGGTTCTCACTTGCAGCAAGGATCTCAAATCAAAATTCCCAGTTGGAATCACCGATGTTACATGCACATCAAAAGACTCATCAGGAAACTTCAAGACCAAGTCTTTCAAAGTCGAGGTTAAATTGCCCCCTCAATATATCGATCTATTCTTACCTGCCGATATTAGAGGCTTCCAAGCTACTTCCAAGAAGGACACTGTCATCACGTTCTCTGTAAGTGCAAAGACAAATAGAGATGTAAATCTTTTGATTCAATGCACCAAACCATTGACCTCTACTTATGAGATTGAGACAAAGAATGTTGTGTGTACTGCGAGAGATCCAATCACTCAATTCCAAAAGACTGGTATGTTCCACGTCGAAGTAGTTGATAATATCAAACCTCAATTCACTCAAGTCAACACCATCTCACTTCCTGCCACATCATCAGCCGGTGCAAAGGTAGTGTTACCAAAAGTAAACGTAGTCGATAACATTGACGGTGATATCTCATCCGATGCATCATGCACCATTCCAGTCAATTCAATCTTCCCCATTGGAACAACAACTGTTTCATGCAAGGTAGAAGACAAGTACAAGAACGTTGCCACTATGACCTACGATGTTGTCATTTACGACAATACTGTTCCATCACTTGATATTAATAAACCAGTAGAAGTAGAAGCCACCGGGAAAACAGGTGCCAAGGTTGAATTTAGCACTACAGTTACTGATAATGTAGCTGGCGCTGCATCTAGCACAGTTAAATGTACTCCAAACAGTGGAACAGTGTTCCCTATTGGACCAACCAATGTCAAATGCACCGTGACTAAGAACAATAACGCAGCCTTGACTTCAACAAAGGTATTTGATGTTTTGGTTGTACACAAGAAGAAACCAGATATATTCTTACCTGCATCATTCACCAGACAAGCTACAGCTGCAAACAGCGTAATTGACCTTCCAGATATGTCCGCCAACGATGATGTTGATGGTAACGTTCCGTTAACATGTAACAGATCGAATTTGGTACTTTCATCCTTGAAGAACATCACACTTCCAGTCGGTGTTCACGTGATTGTTTGCACAGCAAAAGATTCTGCAAATAACGAAGATTCAAAATCTTTCACTATCACTGTTGAAGACAAGATTGCGCCATTGATTAACTTGCAACAACCACCAAGTTCAGCCGTGGCTACTGCATCTAATGGAGTAGATGTACAATTCACAGGAGTGGCAGTAGATGCCGTAAGCGGAACCACCGCACTATCATGCGCCTATGGTACAAATTATGTAAATATTATTCCTCAAGTCAGTCCAAACACCTTCAAATTCAAAGCACCTATTGCTACTAATAAGATTCAATGCACAGCTAGAGATGCTGCAGGCAATGTTGCCACTACTCGATTCGATTTTATTGTTAATAGACCTCCTATCAACATTGTAGTCGGTGACATCGTTACTCAAGCAAACACTTTCGATGGGGCAAACGTTATCTATACAATCAAGACTGATAACAATATTGATAATGTTGAAGTAGATTGCAAACCACCCTCCAATTCTTTCTTTGCAGTCGGCCAACGTACCACAGTTTCATGCACTGCTAAGAGTTTAGATGGTGCTGGCTTCTCTAAGAACTTTGCTGTTACGGTCGTAAAGACAACTGCTCCTTTCTTCAGATTGGACGGAAGTATTGTTTCAACCATTCCTGTTTGGGGCCAAAAAACAATGAAAGTTGCAATCACTGACAGAAACTACCAATTGAGCGACGTTGCAGATAGATCTCCATTGATCTACTGTAACAACGTGAAGCTCACTCCACCTCTAAATTATGAGCTAACACTAGCCGCTGGTACAGCTATCGTCACCTGTTATGCACAAGATAAATGGGGAAACAAGGGCGACGTCAAGACACTCGTGATTACTGTGAACCCACCAGAAGTGCCACGTCGTGCGATGACACTAACTGCATCTTATGATGATGTTGCTCTTGGTATCTATCTCAACCAAGGTCTCGTACCAAACAGTGCAAACTACAACGAGTACCTAAGAACTAGAACATTCAAATCATCTGCAAGGGTCGGTGATGTAATTGCCATCAGAGCTAGGAACAGCGGTACCAATGGTGCAGGTAACCCAGCAGCTATATTGGGAGAGTTCTCATACTCTAACGACGACGGAAATGCTAACCTAAATCTATTAACTGGTGAGCCTTGGTGGTGTGCCTCTGGATATGCTGACTTGGGATATAATATGAAAGACTTCTCGCCCGCTTACATTTATGATAACAACGGCGCTAAATCCGTCAACTGGAATTGGAAAGGTGGCGACTTGAGTAAGATTTCTGATAAGTCACAGTGGATCTGGTCTCTTGAATCAAAGAATTCCTTTAGGAATGATGATGTTGCCACTTGTAAGATTGTTCTACCAGCTAATCCACAACTACCACGTTGGCAGTCAACAATCGTTGTCTCTGCTGACAACTTCGTAAAGGCGATTACCATCAATGGAGCACAGATCACTGGAAGAGATCCACGACCTGACTGGACCGTACCAAAGAGTTTTAATTTCAAAGCACGTCCAGGCGATGTGTTGGCGATATCAATTGGTAATGATGGAATAGTCAGCGATGGTAATCCCGCTGGTATATTGGCACAGATAACCTACAGAAATGATGCCGGTGATGTGAAGACACTTTTGACCAATAATAAATGGAAGTGCGTTGCTTATCAGCCTAACGGTTGGGAAGGTGATCAATTCGGAGGCTTCACTGATGCCAGAGAGCAAGGAAAGAATGCAATTCAATTTACAAGGACGTGCGTGAATGTATTTTGGTTTAACAGCTGCTTTGACATTCCACAACTTACCCCTTGGCAATCAGTTAACTCCAACAAACCGATAGCACAAATATCCGGCGATGCAAATTGGATTTATCACAAAGATAACCCATCAGAGGCTGTATGTAAGATTGTTCTTCCATAAATTGTTGGATCTTCAAATAAATCTTTTTTACATGTTAATTTCTTGGTACAAAATTTTGCTTGCAGTGCCCGATATACGCATAGATCTAAAATAGGTGCTACAAATGCTCTGTACTAAGCCTTTATCTGAACTCGATGAAAATGCTTTTACTTTGGTCATCATATATTCGAGAGTTTCACATTCCAATTTTTTATTTCAGACCGCGATGGATATTTTTAACTACTATCGGCAAATTGAGGCAAAAACCTCCATGTACTTTTAAGTAGTAATTAAAAAATAATAACCGTGATCGAATAGCGTGCGCTGGAGCCGATATTACACAGGATTAGACTTGTTACCTTTAGTCAGTTTTAACAACTTTGATATTTTTTTGACCGGTTATGTCACCTCTCACAGACACTGATGATTATTTTAATCTATTATTATATTGTTAATGTCACTGTCAAAACTTTAGAGTCATGGGGAATACACAACAAAGAACCCTGAGGAAGCTGCAATCAACCACACATAAGCCAGATAAGCATGGAGTTTTATGGGAGAAGCTGTTTCGGTCGTATGATAAAGATGCTGACGGTTTCCTGACTTACAATGACATTTTTATTCTTGTTACTGATATTGCAAAGGCGACCAAATTGAAGTGCTCCAGCTCTCCAAGCACAATATACCATGCAGCCAACAATTTTACTCGTCACCTTGATGGAGACAATGATAAATTGGTTTCTAAAGGAGAATTCATGAGGGGAATCAATGCACTATTTAGTAACTTTGTGAAGGAACAGAAGGAATTAGACCATGATAAAAGGAAGCAGTCCAGAGTAGATCATGCCAAAGCAGAACAGATTCTAGATTCTAAACTGAAAACTCATACAGATAGACTAAGAAGAGAAAAAGGAATAGACAGCGTCGGCGATTTCCTGGAGAATACCAAGTGGCTGGGCTTCCACATGCCTCACAAGGAGATGCAAAAACAAAAATATGAGGTCTATATAACAACAATAAGCAAAAACACATTCGTGGGTTATAGAATTCTGGGGACTGAGTCAGAGAACATAACGGGAGAATTTAACCTAAGACTAGATTGGAATATGGTCGAAGTTAGTTTCCAGGATAACCAAACAGTCCATGAAGCAAAGTTTAGTGTAAGAGATGAGGTCCCCAATCTTAGTGGTCCTTGTAATAGAATCGGAGATAATGGTCCTTTAGGAGTCTTCTCCATCAAATACCGTGGAAAGATCAATGAGTAACCTTCTTACCACATGTAAAACTATTTTGTAATAATTAATTGATGACAAAAACAATACACTTCGTTAACTACATACATTTTTACAATTTGTTTAATAACAATCAAGATGCTAAATTCTCGTTACGATCTAAATACTGATCCATAACTGCAAAATCTTCATCAGAAGCATACTCTGAAAGCTCCATATCTATGACTGACATGTTTCGGTTCAATGAATCTAGAATTTCGTCAAACTTTTTAATGGACGTTCCCCCGAGATAAATCTTCTTGAGGATCTTGTTCTCTAGAAGCAGTCTGCTTAAAGACCTAGAGCAGTGGTCTGTTATGGATTGGTTGTCGGATATGTTTAATTCCAGTATGACATAATTGTGCCTTAGTGCATCACACAAGTGTTCAAACTCCTCATCTTGTAGATTTTTGGAGCTCAATTTTAGTATATCGAGCAAAGGGTCATTGTCTCGTATTCTTGATTCTAGTTGTTCGATTTCCATTTCTCTAACGAGTAGGGCCTTCTCTGCGTCAACTTTCTCTTCCTCTTGAGGCTCGCCTATATTGGAGGGCGTGGCAATCTCTTCTGGCTGTTGAGGTTGTGACCCTCTTCTTCTGTGTCTGACATTTACAATGTTATACCCCTCCTCAGATGTTTCGTTATCAAAAATTATTGTACAATTCATATCTTTAATTTGGTTAAATGCTTCAATTGACTTGTCCACGTCTCCATCTTTGCGTAAAAAAACTTCCTCAAGTGTATCGGCTAGAACTGGCAGAGGGCTATCTTTGAAGTAGTCCTGGACCAATACAGCTCCTAAAGTAGACGAGGTACTGAGGTGTCTATGTTTCTCACTCTCTATTCCTTTCAGCTATCAAAGTTTGAGCAAATTAAAATTTTCGTGAGCGTACCTTAGCAATCCTTTTGGCCATTGTTATCGGCATGTTAATACTTTCCAACAGATGAGATCACTCTATTGTTTGAATTAATTTACGTGCGCTTGCCGTTTATTTTAAGAGAAACTATTTTTAATTGAATATTCTATTACGAATCAACAATCATTGTAACAGTTATTTGCTCGGAATCATTCATACTGAATAAAGTGAATTCGTTGAAATGTATTGCATTCATGCTTATTCAGTGATGTAGTGAAAACACAGCAGGGTAAAATCTTGCCTTCGATTTGAGTTTGCCATGGCATAATATATATGGATATGGCAAACTCAAAATAGAACAGAAATTAGAAGGCAAGATGGCATCCCCAACGAGGATTGCTTGAGTAGTGTGCGTATAATTTCATCATAAGAAGTGATAGAAAGCATTTGTATAATAAACGTAATTGCATAAATGTATACATTTAATAGTCATACATATTGGAGCTGTACCATTCTTGAGGATGATCGGGGGAGGGTACACGAAGTTTTCGTTCCTTATGGCGTCCAGAAATGCTTGGCGTCGTTGTTGTTGGGGAATTGACATCAGCGTTGATTCCAGCATTCGCTACGACAACGTTTCTAAGATTAGTCATCTCTTCCAACGTTACCACCTGTCGTCGATGTCTGTTTTGAAATACTGTAGTTAAATGTTCTTTTTGTTTTTCCACGTAGTTCATTAATGTGGATTTGATTCCGTTTGGTGCCTTGTTACTGTCAATATGTACCTTCGCATAATTGAAATTGGCGGCAACTTTTTTCGAAATCGACTTCTTCACAGATTTGTAACCTCTTAACAACTTTGGAAACGGTACGTTTGGCATTATTTCTTTTGGTAGAGAGCTACTTTTACAAGGAACAAGGTTTGGGTAGATGACAGTCTCGTAACATCTCTTAGATACTTGACCACTGCTGATAATGTTTTCGCCTGCTTTAGTAAGATGCGAGTTCAACTGTTGAGTTACTTCTCTTTATCTGTATGATACCCGACAACTCTATTTTGGATACTCGGGCCTCCTGCCTTGTTGTACCTTTTGGTCAAAGTAAGTTGACACATCGGAGGTTCGTCGGTGACGATGTTGAATCGAGTGGCGATTGCATTGTGCAGATGCAATAGTAAATCCTCATCTAAAATCCGTCCTAAATCGACGTTCTCATTACGTACATTTCTGGCAGGTCTGCCAACAGGCATACCTCTGTTCATATCAAGAGTAGAACAAGCACGCCGTAATTCATCGTCGGATCCGTCATAAATCCAAGCCATTATTGCTTGATGTGAAATGATAATGTCTTTCTCTTTTCTTAAGCCTACTGCGGTTTCAATAATAACAATGTCGTTGTGACATCCTTTTCATCTCATAATTCCTAGAAACTCTGCTTTGATTTCGTATTTCCTTGACCTTTTACTGTTCTTTCTTCTATTATCTAGGTTACTAAAGTAAAATGACACATCATATCTGTATTGAACTTCTACACAATCACGCACAATGCTATACTGCTGCAACACAGTATCTATGGGGCCGTTTTCATTGGGCATGTCAGATGTTAGACATTTGAAAGGTTCGGTTACAATAACAATAGCTTTTGATGACAAGAAGAACGATAAGACAGTGAATGTAATAAGTTTATTTCTTCTTTTCAAGACGTTTAAGACTTTCGCGTAGTCTCTCCATGTATATTCTTTCCCTCTCCGGATTTGATTCCATGACAGGAAAATGTATTTTCGGTAAAACTATGTTGTTTGGATTGGGCACTTGTTTGACCTTGTTTGTGCCTAACGTCAATTGTCTTTTCGTTGCTCGCACACATCTTGCCATAGTATCACCATCAGACGTAGGAACAGGCCTTCCGGTTGCAGTGTCTAGGGCAGTAACAGGCACTTCATGGAAGCAAAGTTTGGTAGTTGTTGGTTTACCTTGTACTTTTTTGCTCTGTTGCAGGTATACTGTAAGAGGAAAAGCCAGTCGAGTCTCGTATTCCATGGCTTTGTCGGTGTTGACAGCGGCGGATGTAGCGAATTCACCGAAGATGTTTTTGTACTGTTGTTCATCYACCTCGAAGAATGTTTTCTCAACAGGAAGGTGCAGTCTTGTTTTATTTCCAACCGGTATTGTCCTTGTTGCTGTCGATGTGTTGAACATGGCGTGAAACTGCTGTTCAGAAATAGGTAACGTTTTGGTTGTGTTTGCAGGTCTGTTTTTCTTCACCGTCTTCTTCAAAACAGCAGCGGCATTTGCCAACACATCATTGTCGACAGGTACGTTTGTGATAGCTCTTTCCGATTCAAAAACATAGTCGTCAACTTTAACGAGTTCATTTAAGCAGTACTTCATTGTTGTATTAGTTTGTTTTTATTATGTTGTTAATGTTAAGGTGGTCTACATTGTTGATTAATATTCGTATGTCCTGTCGTTCTGCTATTATTTTTCAACCAATTAAATAATTTCTACGGACGGAAAATTTTTTTACCCTGCTGTGTCTTGTGTAATTGAGTTAACTGGGGATTCAATTCAAATTTATTGTAATGAGTTTGGATATATTTGGACGGACTATAAATTGGGACCGGATTATAGTTTTATAGTTTTATTATAAAACTAAAAATAAAATAAAAAACGAAGTTACTTCAAACACAAACGCAATCATGTGGATGTGCCCGGGATGTGGTGTAACTATGTCTTTAGACTCGGCAAGAAAGCATAAGAATGGTGGGCCAAACCGTAAGCCGTGCATCCGATACCGGATATCTAGAATGGTACGGGACGACAAATCGGTTGAAAACCAATAAAGAGTTGGGCGTGTTATCGGCTATTTGAGGGGAAAGACCGAAGAAGAAGAGGAAAACATCAGAGAAGCGCGCGGTAACAGTTGCTGTTGTTCAACAAGAGGTTACAGAAGCAGAACAAAGAAGCGGAAGACACCAATTTGCAAAAATGCACCAAGGATTTTCAATAAGGGCAAAGGTCAAAAAGTTTGTAGAATAAACGTTGTAAATTAATTGTAATATGTGTATTTTTGGGGCATTCTAAAATTACAATTACCATAAATATTGGGAGCTAGAGCCTCCTTAATCGTTTGTTCAAGTGTTATTTGTTATCTGAAAACAGAGACAGCACAAAACTTCCATTCCATCATTCCATCAGTCCTGCAGTTTTCCAATCCTTAGTTCTCCATTCCACTCACTTGGCCGCTATGCAAATAAATGTGTTCCGTAAATAAACTTTTCTTTTGAATGCTATTTCTTTGGTTATTTATTGTGTCTATTTCTAGGTTTTGGAAGGGGAATATCAATCATAATTAAAAGTAAAAACAGAATTTAAAAACATCAATGGGTGACTCATTATCTTTCAACGAAGCGAGGAGCATTATTATGAACGAAATAGACGCGGAATTGGCTTGCTCGGTTTCATTAGGTCAAGTACAAGCTCGACTTGACCTAACGGAACCAGATCCTGTCGCAATTGCTCAACAGAATAATAATGAACGTATCAAAACACTCATGGAGGTGCTCCAAAAAGAGAATTACGTCTATATAACATTTGGGGGTTGGGGAGATCATCATGCTATTATCCATCGTCAAGGAAATCGTATCGTGTTATACCAGTCATGGGCCAACCATCATATTGGTTCGAGAATTGTAGGGTTCACTCAGAGATCAAACCCTTTTCTGTCTCAGCACCCTGATGGGATTACAATCGAATTACTTCAACATCATTTGAATAATATCACAAACCAAACAGACGAGGCAGTGTCTAGTATGGCTGAATTGTTTGGCGATGGCGTTGCTAATCAGTATCATTTTGAACACACACCAGAACGAATGAGGCCAGCTTTTTATTTGAACACGATTGCAACTATGCGCCAGCGAACCTCATGGACGATACCTGTGCTGACTGCTTTTTTGGGTGTTGCTATTAGTGTGGTTAGTAAAAGGGATTCTAAAAGAAGTTTAGATACTCTTCGTCAAGGTGAACAACTATGTCAAGGAACAGCATTAAAGGCAAGAGGCAAGGATTATTATGCTATTTTACAGAACGACGGAAACTTTGTAGTCTATCGGTCAAAGTTGTTTGTGAAGGAAAATGCAATCTGGTGTTCTAATTCACAAGGAATAGGAACCGCCCCGTATCTACTTGAAGTGAGTTTGATTGGAGAAATATGCATCAAGGATAAAGATGAATTGAACGTTTGGAGTTCATGGGGACCAGAGTCCTATGTAAAAAACCCATACAAGGGTGCTCCTAATATTCCAGTACCATTTCGTTTGGTCATGCAAGACGATCGAAACCTTGTTGTCAAGGACAAAGATAACAGAGGTGTATGGTCGACCCGAACAACCCTTTGATTAACCCTTAAATCTGTCGTGTGCTAAAGTATAACATTGAATAAACGTTTAATTATTCCTATCTCATTAGTTTTAGTTTGTTCCATATCTTTTTTAACACGCGATGTGTATAATTTTCACTTGACACGCCATCACAGCACGGCATATCTGATTGTTGGAAAATGATAACAAAAATATTGTCTTTGTAAACGAGTTCACAACACCAGGATGATAAAAACCGTGAAGAGGTGGGTTTAGCATACGAAAATCAACAGGTTCTTACTTTACGTAGAAAGACAGGTAACTCTGGATCAGCACAACGCGTTACAGTCGGTGGATCTGATAAAGGCGTCCTGAAGACCTACTTTGGAGACGACGAAGCACCCGGAATCAAAGTGTAAGCGTTGCAAACGACCGTTACCTGATCATTTAATAGATAATGATAATGGACCTACATTTGTTTTGGTCGGAGCACTAGTATTCATCTCTGTAGTTATCGTCATGCACTTCTACAGCAGGTATGCTCATAACAACCAATATCCGCGCTAATTCTTTTAGATTCTTGGGATAAATTATTTCAAGATGGATGTTTGTAATAATAAAGACTTATCGTACAAATGATTTATTTACATTTAAGCCAAGTATCTAAACAAACTTTGTTCCTTTTCGTCTCTTTCTAAAAACTCCCTCTCAACCAAACTTTCAACTCTCTTTTTAATTTCAATAGGAGATGGAACAAAAGTTGGTCGCAGAATAGCCACAACACTTTCAATGAGCTGATCATCGTACATGGTCTTCCTACTCTTCATGATCTTCACAATGGCCGCTTCTATAATGGGCTTTCTGTCCATCTCTATTTTACTYTCAGTTTGATGTACCTGTTGCGTGGTTTCCTTAGTGGAGATGGCGGCTATCCTGAGGCGAGTGCTGGCATGCTTAAATTCTTCATTCCAACAAAAACCATTTTCGTCTTTAATGATGACACGAACAAAGTGGTGTCATTTGTCTTTGAATATCACGGATAGGAATGCCAGTCGTGCTTGATAGTTCCTCCTCACTCCACACCTGGTCTGCCTCGCATGCGTTGAAAGAGTCCAAAATACAAATTTGACTAGTCGTGCATAAGAGTTCATATTTTGAGCCGTTGGGATAATTTGCAACCAAATCATCATCTCCATGCAGGGCTCTCGCATTATGCACATCCACTTCTCTAAGGATGCCCAACTCTGGGAGATACGTTTGGAATGCTCCTTCTAAGCAGTAGAACCTCACATCGTTTAAAAGTCTAACTCGGCGCTCGCCATCTAATGATTGTACCACCTTTTTAACGTCCTGCCCGCGCAGGCGCTCTAGTATAATTCCAAAATCCCCTGGTTCTCTATCTATAAAATAAGTACCATCCTGCTCAGGCTCAACGCTAAACATTCCGCTAAACATTGCAGAAAAGAAGCTATTTTCTTGTGAGGTGATGGTTGCTGTTGTGGTGGTAAACAATCTCCACCTACATTAAGAGTAATTTTGTTCTTGTCCACAAGGGTGGCATTTACTTGCTTGATGAGTTGTTCTACATGGTTTCTTTTGCTCTCGATATCTTTGAGATCCGCCTCTTTTTTGTCCTCAAACTGCTTTTTTTCATCCTGCATGTATCTGGAAAAATGAGAATCTAATCTAATCGTTCAACAAACATCCTCTCAGCGGCAACTCTTTCGGCCTGATTATTGCTGGTTTCTAAAATATGAGTAAACCTTCAGACTTCATTATTGATGAATGGTAGATGGGTAATATTTATTGGTAGTTTTTTCAAAAGCATTCTTGACGCACAACAAGGTGCACCATCACAATACATACTAAGAATGTGGTGCCCAATGTATAATTGATAGGGCCTCCTGCTGCATTCGTTTGTTTTACAATATTTGCAGAAACAGTTTGAAGTACCAAAGAATTAGTCACAACTTCAACAGGAGCCTCAGAGCTAACAACAGTAACAGCAACCTTAATACCACGTATTTAGGATGTCTTTATTCTTCTAATAATAAAACTACCATAAAGATCAAAAAGAGTTTTGTAAGCGCTTAACACATCTACATTATATTTTTTAGCACTTTCTACATTTACATCAACAAAAGCAATTATTTCATTATCATCAATTAGGAAATTCAATCTCACCAACGCTGGTTTTGGAACTAGAGAAACAACAAAAGAGGTTTCTGCGGTTTGAACAACAACAGATGGAGTAATGGTTGGTGAATCTTGGAAAGTACAAGCTATTGATGAGTTGACCAGAGGAGAGGAGTATAGCATTCTGGATGATTCAGAAACCACGGGAAGTATAAGTGATGAATTACCACTTGTAAAAGATGTGGTGACTGCAGTAACTGTCGCGATTACACTTGGCATTAATGGTACAGAAATTGGCGAGGTAGTAGTTGTCAGTACGGGTATTGGTGGAGGTCTTGTGGTAGTAGGAGCTATCGTTGTTTGTGTTTGAGTCGGCAAGCGTGTTGGTGTGGGAGTGGGTGTTGGAGTTGGAGTTTGTTTTAGTATAACCGAAGGTGTCGGAATAGGTGTTGTGGTAGGTGTAGTTGGTGTCAAAGTTGGCGTTGATGTAGGAGTAGTTGGCGTGGGAGTAGGAGTTGGTGTGGTTGTAGGTATTAGTGTTGGTGTTGGAGTTGGAGTTGATGTGGGTGTAAATGTTGGTGTGAAAGTCAAGGTTTCCGTTTGTGTTATATTTATGCAAAGGGATGGCGAGGTGTTGTCAATTAGAGGTAATTGGACCTTACACCAGGCAGTGCGAGTTAATAATGATGGGTCCACCCAGATAAAATTCGCCTCCGAACTTAATCCTTTCGCAGAGGGGCTTAATTCAATTGTACCAGTTCCACAAGTTCGGCTCGTGATCCATGCCTTTGAGGGTTGAGAAGTACAATTATCGCGGTTAGGTATACAAGCAGTTTCGCCACCAGCGCAGGCCCAGTTTGCGTTTGAAAAGATATGATATATTTGTCCTCTGTCACCAAAGTATGTGATGTCGACTTGAATAATATTAGTTATAACACATAAAACCATTGTTTACCTGCAATACTTGCTGGAGTATAATTAGCGATAAAGACTCCATTATTCTCAACTCCGGTGGCGTTTATGTTGTTGAACCTCTTTATTGTAGAATAGTTATCACATGGTTACCATTAAATTTTACAGAATATCATATAATTCTACGTATTTCCGTGGAACAATGTTTCCTAACAAGGCCAAGCCATTTTATTGGTACAAGTAGGCTAGACGATATAGACATTGAGCAATGTGCTTACTACTACACCCACGGAGTAGGTCAATTTCTTCAATGTAGATACCTTCTTTTTATGTCATCCGTATAGCTATCGGGTATTGTATGTCTACTTTATAGTTTGGGTTCTGTTTCGTGTGTTTAAAATAAATTCTGAATTATGGGTTTTGTGTGGTTTGGTTGGTTGTATGTAATGGGATGTTTTAGGTGATTTTTTTAACAAGTGTCGAGTAGTATCATTCCTGGGGAAAATGAAATTGTGGGGTCTTCAGGACTGTAAATTTTTTTGTTCGAAAGTGGGCTTGAACATCGGGAAGATGTATAAAGTTCTGATTTTTCTGATCAAGTAATGCAACTTGTGGTTTCTTACAAAAGTTGTTCCATTTATCCAAATACTAGCAACTTGACCTTGTTGAACCTAAATTATAGCGCGGGCATACTTTCATTGAAGATCCTGTCGTTTCTCTTCATAGGGATTCTTGGGCGGCTTATAATGTGTCGTTATTTTTTCTCACCAATATTCAACAATATTATATTCCTTGTGAATAGCTCGGCGTTGACCTCACCAACCAACAGCTATTACCCTTACAATTTTTTGAGTTTTAAAATATCAAACATGGAATTAGAAGCCATAATATCAAGGGGAACCCTGCCATCGAGAAGATAAAAGTTGACATCATGGAAATGAAAGCGTTTGCAATTTTATTTTCATTCTTTTGGAAGAAACCCAGTTTGCATACTTGACATAATTTATAGATCCTGCAAAACATCAAAATATTTGCAATACTGATGTGATCAGAAGAAAATCTACAGCAAGAATATAATGAAATAATTACAAGTATAAATGCAATTGAAAACGTAATCGCAACCAATGTTTTAATGTTGTTCCACTCACTCTCGGTCATTAGACACATTGTGAACACATTGGCATCGCCTTTGCATTCAACATGTAATAGAACTTGTTCCTACTCGGTTTTAATTGTCTCATCCTTATTTAACGGGTGCGTCCATTTTTGACGTTTTTTCTCTTCTAACTCCTCAACATCTTTTTTTGCTTTCTTTCTGACGCTGAATTTTGCTGTAATGGTATATGTTTTTTTGGACCGCTAAATGGTTCGGACTTCAATATTATTTCACCTTCAATTGAAATTTTCCGTAAATAAAATCGCTACATTCATTATTCTTCGCATCATTGATTATTGTTAAAAAGGACGAATCTGGATCAACCTCCAAAGCCGATGATTTGTTATCAAATGCACTTATCAAAGTTATTTTTATATTAATTTCTTCGAGACGCAGTGCTGAATCTTGATTAGATCTAATCTCTTTCCATCTAGGGTCAGACTTGGAGTCGTGTTGGTTGTATTTTTCGACATAGACAATATTCTAT